>CM039679.1:263004225-263068788 GCA_022537955.1 Schmidtea mediterranea | reverse complement strand
CTCTTGCATTCTTTCTTGAACCCTGTTATTTCATCAATCTTCCATATACTGTGATTATTGGCGGCTTGATATTCAAGTCTTCGGCATGTTAATTCGTCTACCGCTTACCTTATTTGAATTACTTCATTTTTGTGGTGATGTATTACATTTCTATAGAATAGGCATAGATGCTATATATTCTATCCCAATCTTTTTGGTTTGCTTAACATAATTTCGAATCATTTCTATTATTGCGTTTGAATCGTTCGGTTTGACATTTTGTTTGTGGATGGCTATATGGCGATGTTTCTCAACTTCGCATTCTAAGTGTTCGATTACTTGCCCTATTATTTCGTATGAAGTTGGTTCCTGTCGGTGGATCTGTTTGGGTGTTCCATATCTACAGCATATTTCCTCACTAGATTCTCGCTATTGGTTCTGGCTTTTTGATCTGGTATTGCGAATGCTTCCGGGAATTTGAATAAATAATTGTCACTACCAAGTAAATTTTATTCCATCGTTGGTTTTT
The DNA here is from genome assembly GCA_022537955.1 of Schmidtea mediterranea. NCBI lineage: Eukaryota > Metazoa > Platyhelminthes > Tricladida > Dugesiidae > Schmidtea > Schmidtea mediterranea. Next base: position 263,068,280 of record CM039679.1, on the reverse strand, counting down.
TGGTAATTGGTCCTACTACATCCATTGCAATCATCGTCATTGGTTCTGGTGGAATTGGCATTGGCTTATCGTGCTTCAATTTACTTCCTGTGCTTTTCCTCGTTGCACAATTAGGCAATTCTTTATCCAACTACGTCGCTCTCCGATTTTGGCAATAATATTTTGACGCGGCCTTGCTTCGTTTTTTGCTGACTGTGTCCTTCATTAGTTTTCCATCATGTATTGCATCAGTACCTCTTTTCGTCTGCTTTCTGGTAAACACATGAGTCTTTTTCACGTCATTAATAATACATCCTTTTTCTATCGTGTTTTCCATATGCTCCTTTAATTTACTATTGTTGTCGAAGATTTTCATATTGTTCGTTTCTATGAATTTGATTATTGTTTTTAGCTCCTCGTCTTCTTTCTGCTCATTTCTCAGTTTTGTAAAATCGATATCTTCTGCGATGATCATGCATATTCGTCTTATCATGTCTCATTTAGTTTTTCGATACAAATCTGACATGCAATTGGTTAGGTTGGCTTTTCCCGATTTGAATTTGATTACGGTGAGTTATTCTTGCAACTGCATTGCCCATCTCATTAATCTGCTCGAGGCTTCTTTATGTTGGCCTAACCATACCAATGGTTGATGATCTGTAGTGATAGTATATCTCGTGACCCCATAATAAATATTTGAAATGTTTAATAGCTTGGTTATTGCTAATGCTTCTCTTTCAGTCACGGAGTAATTCTTTTCATGTTTCTTGAACGTTCGACTTATAATATCCAATAACTCGTTTCTTTTCTCATCTACCATTGTCGTAGGACTGCTCCCGATGATATCACTTGCGTCCGTTTGCAAAAATGGTTTCTGACATCCGGTAGTGACGTGTATTGGTGTGTATCAGTTTATTCTCTGAGGGTTAGGCTGTTTGTTGTTCCTTTTCATTATAAACGGGGTATCTTTTTTGGCGTTAATTCTTGTATTGGTTGTGCGATTGTGTTGCATATTCTTGATGAATTTTCGGTATATCCGCATAAGCCTAGAATTCTTTGCATTGTGTGACTGTCTTGGTGCTGGCATTCTTTATCTTTTTCGTAATTCTTGGATTGGTTCTTTGCCTTTTGCTGAACATTATGTCCGTAGAAGGTAACCTTCTTTGCCGATCCACATTTTGATGTTTTTAGTTTTTAATTCTCATTGTCTTCAGTCGAACGAATACATACGATGTCTTTTAATGTTTGCTCGAAGGTGTGATATTAACAAAATCATCAATATATACCATACATTGTTTAATGCCGTGCGTTACAAAATTCATACATCTCTGAAATGAAGCTGGTGCGTTGTTATCCGAATGCTTTTCTGATGTATAATCTTTTCGTTGTAAAGGCAGTTTTCTCTCTGTCCTCCTCTTTGACTTTTATTTGCCTAATATAGCGATTTTAAATCTAGCGATGTAAATTAAGCTGCTTCGTGTAATGTTTGTAAAATCTCATTTATATCCGGACGGGTATGTATCCGTTTTGTTATCCTCATTGAGTGTCGATAATTCTATACAGAACCGTTTGCTGTTCGTCTTTCTTTACCATGACCACTGGAAATTGCCATGGCGAGCAACTTGGTTCGATTACTCCTGCGTCTAACATCTTTTGAACTTCTTTTTCTGCTACTGATTTTTGAGCTTCTGCCAATCGATATGGCCGTAGTGTTATTGGGTTTATTTCGTTAATGGTATTGCCTGGTGTTGCGTCAATCGTACTGTACAAGATCTAGTCAGATGCTGCAATATATCTTAATTCCAATTGCAGTTTCTGTAGTTGCTCTTTCGGGTTTCGTTCAGTATAGCTGACTGTCGATTGTCCATAATTCTCTCTGTTACCGTTTCGTTGCTGGGAGTTCGATGTCCTCATGGTGTTAGTTTTCCCAATCTTTCGTTTTCGTAAATGGACTTGTCTTCTCGTTTTCAAAATTTGTTATGTTGAATTGGAATTTCACGTTATCGTTTTTAAACACACTATCTCTTGGCTAATGGCATTCTTTCTTTTTCTCGAATTTGTTGGTTTAGGTCGAAAAGCATTTTTCCTTAGTTTCCTCGTTTCCTTTTACGTCCAATATTTGTGTGCGGCCCTGGCACACTTTTCTTGGAGATCTCACTTCTGATTCAGATACATATTCGTCGGTTTTATTTTCTCATCATTGATCCTAGTCTATTATTATCTCTTTTAATAATCTGGCATGAGATCCGTTCCATTATACTTGCGATCAGTCTCCTGATAACTGCTAGATACGTATTGATTTTCACATTTTGTATTTGATTATTGACAATTTTTCGGTGACTGCTACGATTCTTGCTGCAAGTTATTTACATCAACTATGTTAGCTTTTCCTTACATGGCCACATCTTCCAGTTTTATCCATATTTTATTGCTGAGATGTTTTGCTCCGGTATCGATTCATTGCTTTTATCTTTCTACTCCATTATCTCTATGGGTTACGTATGTTGTTGCAGACTAATGTTTGCAACTGGCTATGGTTTCGAGTTTCGGTCCTTGATCCACACTTCTCGATCTTGGGCTGTTCTTGGTTACTAAGTCTGCCCCATATTGGTGATATGGTACTGGAGTAGATGTTTTCGTAGTGTTGTTGGTCTTGGTATCGGTACGTGTCTTTCTAACCGGCGTATTTCTCTCTACTGATTTTGCGGTTTTCTATTAACATTCTATACTGAAGTGGTGGATGTTTTTATGTCACTATGTCTTGTCTTTCGATTTTCCCATTGTTTGAGTTGTGCTTGAGTAGCATCTGGCGTTCCTCTTGGTCTCGTCGTTGTCGCTGTTATGCTGCTATCATCTTTGAAATTTTCCAGCGTTTCAGTTGCTCGTTTTTGTCGTTCATTCTGGTTTTCTGGCTTTATCTCATTTGCCTTTGGGAATTTCGTCGACTTCACTCATCAGTACCATTGCATTTTTATGTTAGGATTCTACTAATCTCTTTATCTTTGTGAATCTTTTTGAGTGTCCATGTAACATCCATTGTTTTTGTCTAACGTGAGAGATCATTGCATATTTCCGTTGTTTTTCCTTCTCTTTTGTAGATTCGAAGATGCTACATTTGTGTAAGATTACTCTTCGATTTGAATGATGAGTATTTTCCTAAATTCCTGCCATTCATGTCGAGATTAAAATCTTTCCCCACATGGCATTATCATTGTTAGCTGTAAGCATGTTGAAATGGTTGGTGTAAACAATTCGTGTAGTTGGGTGTTTCTTCCATAGTGTTACCTCCCGTTTATTGTCCGTATGGATAGTATTGCTTGCTTTGTGTGGAATAATAAAATGTTCTCTGGCTGCTCGTTCAGATTCTTTTGTTTTGTATATCCACTTGTGATGATTATCTCTGGTTTGATTCTGCTTCTGGCATTCTGTCAGTCCAAATATTTTGTGGTGTTGCTAATTACTCGGTCGATTTACAACTTCCTCTTTATTTCGATAAATGGTCCATATCACATTTACTGCAAGCTTAACTTATTAGTTACAAAATTTTTCTGGTTATATCTCCTTGTACGGCTGAGCGATATTGATTTTCTTTATCATTATTTTCTAATTCATTTGATTTATTCTCTTGGAAGTTGTTGATTCTCTTGGCAGTTTGCATTGTTTTTCGCATTTGTATGTATACATAATTCTCCAACGTTCTCCCAAATATCCTTCTTGGAGTCTAGGTGTAATGGATTGCGTTTTCCGGATTCGTTTGATTGCATTTGTAACTTTGTCTTTAGTATTTCTCTGTTAGGATACAGTCATTTTTACAAATCGTAGTATATTTTTTCTGTTGTGCCAACCCTTTGATATAAGAATCCATCTTGTTACTTTATATAGAGATTAGTTTTAATCCTATGGGGTCTATTTGTGCTTTTGCGTTCGGTATTGTGTTCGCGATTAAAAATATTTCCTTATAATTTGTACTAGCTCCATTTCGTCACATTTGCTCACATTCGCCATCCTTTATAATCTCATCCGATTGTGTATCAGTTGATATTACTACGTTGGCGTAACCTTGATCCGATAGTTGTGTTATCTTGGTTTTCCGTTCTTCCGGTTCTCCGTATCATTCCAGTATTGCGTTTTTTGGCGTGTTGGTTTCTGTTTCATGTGCATCGTCTTGCATTCGTCGAATATTGCGCTTTTCAATAAGGTGAGTCTACAAGTTCTGGTTCGCGTTTGTATGCGATCGTTTGGGACATTTCCCGTATTTCATGATCATCTGTTGCCAAGTTGGGGTACTTTTTCATTGCTTTGCGTATCTGGATCAATGATCTGATATTTTTCTAACTTTATTGGTAGCTTTCAATCACTATACTCTTTGACAATTTGATTCAGTGAGCTGTACTCTCCATCTGATGAGCACGTTCCGTCTCCAGCGTTATTCTCCCTGCGATATTACTCGGTAGTTTTTTTTCCTTTCTTCGGCTGCTACATTATCGTACAGGCTATGAGTGCGTCCTGTCGTGAATCTTCTTCAACATTTCGTTCCGCGTACTGTATACTGTTGTTCGTTCCGGCTTTCTATAATTGTTGAATGTGTGTCCGCAATGAAATGCTACGATTTTCCTTTGTTACGAGCATTCTTTGATTTGCTCTGGTTTATGACGGTCTACCTCTTGTTATTATACGAACTGCTGTTGCCGTGTTGAATTTTTGCCGGGGTTTGCTGCTTTGCACTCTTCTGTTTCTTTTAGTGCATATTTATCACCTCCTTTATAGGATCACAATCATATTAACTACAAATACGGGGGTTCTTACTCCTTTACGCAATCTCCATATGGAGTATTGTAGTGATTAATTCGCATTTCATTCCTTTTCGGGCTTCTTTGGGTCGTTGATTAATTGTGTTTCGATTCTGTTATTACTCTTTCAACTTGTTTGCATTCATCTCGGCTGTGATCATCTTTACTTACAGATTATAACTTGCCATCCACTTGAGTCAAGATGAATTGTTCAATATTTTCCTGATAATATCTTATTGCGATTCGTATTCGTTTGGGTTGTATCTTGGAGTTCGCTTTCTGTATATCACTATCGTTATGTACATCAGGTATGCCATTCCTCCAAAATCTATTTGGGTCATCAGTCGTTTCGTTAGTGATGTTTATTATCAACATAATTCCTCGGATCTTTGGTTGTGGTTTCGTACGTTATTATCCTTATTTTTTTAATTTATTTTAAATTGGGTTTTTGTGCCCAAAGCTGCTTCGCTTCTGTCGTATTATTAAGTTTTTTAAATTCATCTTTCTTTCTGGATTTGCTAATGCCCAGCATATCGGTTATTAATCTGTTGATCTATTTTGCTCTTGTTCTTGACCTTTCATTTTTCCTGTAATGTTGTTTACTGAGCTGAGCTTGTAATTTGTTGTTATTATCATCTGATTTGTTCTTTGTTTTCCATTTCTGGAGCTTGGTTTCTCAAATTTGTGGTCGACCTCTGGATTCTTTCCATTGCCGTAACCTGTTTTCTTTTCGTTTTTGGGTTGTTCGTTCTGCCGTTTTTTGGATGTTGTAGCTCCTTCTTATTTATCCAATTATCCCATTCGTCTCCGTTGAGTCGCGGGCGTTCTCTCTTTCTTTTATTTCCTCTCGTATCTGGCTCTATAATTTCGTCTGTGTCTTTGACCACATACGAGCTCAATCTGGTTCATCTGTTATCAATCTCTTCGTTACTTCATGAAACAAATCTCTTGATGTCCGGTACTTCTCCTGGTGTTTCTCATCCACAAATATCATTTAGATCATTCAGTATCTCCTCATCTGCCTGTTGTGATGACGATTACTTCAGCTGTGCAGGTGAATTCTGGCGTATTAGACTTTCCTGTCTCCTATTGGCGTTGGCGTTTTAATTTTCTTTTTATTGAAGTTCTCTACCCGCATTTTTGCTACGTTAGTATTTTATTAATCCACGTTGCATTTGGTAACTCCGATTTCAAATTCGTTCATCTAATGATCGTACTTCGTATTGTAATTGAATGGCGGTTTCATTTGGTATTCTCTTTTTCACTTCACTCACTTGCGTGATATAAAATTCCCTTTTCGAATTGGTTCGAGATCTGGCTCATTATTTTTTAAAACTATACTTCTCTATTCGTTTGCGGCCGTGTCCCACTTCGTGGTTGTTTCCATTGTTCGGATTAATTTCTCTGAATTTGCTCTGGTGTACACGCATACATTTCTCCGATATTCTCTTTTCTTTACGAGATTTCGCAGGTTTGTCCACTCTGTTACTAAGAATCGATTTCCTTTTGCTAAATCTGTTACAGTTGTCTTATGATTCTTTGCTCCGGTTCTCCATTTCGGCTGCTAACAATTACCATTTTTTGCGTTTCGTTAATCTTGTTATCTTCCTCACAGATCGTCTCTATCTGTGGGCAAGTATTTTATTCTGGGATTCGTTTTCGGTGTTCATGATCGTGTCTCGCTTGCTTCTTGTTGGATTACGCCATTTATTTCCCTGTTCTGTGTTTCTAAGCTGTGATCTATGTATATGGTATCATCTGTTACCAATTGAGGTGTTACATATTTTCAATAAAATTGTCGGTACTCCTCCGCACATTTTTCAGTGGATTTGGCTTCTGGCTTATCATTGATCTTGGGTCTACTCCATTTTTCGCTTGTCGCTCTTCCCATTTTCCGGGCTTTAGCGATTGAAAATTGTTGACTTTCGATTAATGGCCATTCTAACTTGCGTCGTATCTGACTCTTGCTAAAAGAAATACCTGATAGGTATTTCCTTTTCCCTTACCCCATCTCCGTTTGGGTTTACTCTCATTTCTTCGGTATCTCGATTTCTGTTATAATTGCAATGACTTGGTATACGATTGTTTGCTCTTCCTAGTGATTTTACTTTTTCAGCCCATCCACTATTTTCCATGTGTATGGGGCTAATCGAGCTCTGATTATTTATTTCTCGTCTATATTCTGTTGGCATTCATTTCATTTTATATTTCCTCTGGAGATTTTCGTAGGGTTCGTCTTCATATAGTTTAAGGTGGTTTCATTAAGCTGCATCTTCTGGCGTTCTCCGTGGTATGGTATTCTCCATTTTGGTTTCCGGTTCTCTCCATTTTCCTTTCACTCTTGTCTTTTCATAATACACCTTCCATTGGTGGTTGATCGGCATTCTTGGGTCTTCTATAGGTTGCCATTTGTGTTAATTCGCATTTGTCTTCCATAGTTGGTAGATAGTAATATTTGGTCCATTGTTCTTTTCATTTCTTCTTGAAATTCTTGGATCTGTTGTTCCTTTTTTGTTGTTATTTTTTCTCTTCTGTTCAATCCATGGCTATGATTTAATGTTTTGTCCGTCTCCATATACCTATTGTAGTATCGGTTCGTTCTTCGCGGACCTTATTTGCCGTTTGTGATATGATAGCCAGTCTTTACATACCATCATCCTTTTTGATGTATGGTTGATATATTTCTGTCGTTTATCGTCTCGGTTATAGCTCGTGCTTTGACAATCGGGTCCCTATATTTCTTTATTTCTCATTTGGTAATTTTATTTTTTATCTTTTATTGGTTATCTTCCTTCCTTCATAATCTCTTTTGTATGCTCTCCTATTTGGCTATCAAACTCGTCTGTTCTCTCATTATCGATCTCCTTATGTTGTATCCGTCAGCTCTAGAACTTTTCATTGATCGGTTCGGTTAATATATCGATTAATGTTTTTTCTAGCCTGGGTCTATTGCTTGTTCCGTCATTCTATCTGCGTTTTTGTCTCATTTTCTTTTGTCTCCTCTTTTTCTATCCAGGTTTTTATATTTCTTTTGGTTACAGTATTTGGAGTTTCTGCATATTTCGCTGTCGTTTCCTCGTTTTCATTTTTGTTTCACATGTTACCACATTTATTCTTTTGGCCATATTAGAGCATCCGCTAGGTGTAATCTCGCTTTATTTTCGCTTTCCTGATATATAGGTTTTTTATAATGAGGTCCTAGGCTTTTTTACTACCCAATCAATACAACTCGTTTTGTGCTTTCGCCTCTTGTGCTATTTACTGTCTTCTGGTATCTCTTGAAAATCATATTACTGATATTCTTCTCTATCATTTCTTTCAGATTCTCTGGTACCTTTTTTATCATTCTTCCTTGATGCGTAAGTGTACCGTTATCCTGTTGATATTCTGCCGCAATTAGATTTCATTATTTCTGTATACCGTTGTATCTCTGAGATTTAGGAAACATTTGCGTTTCGATCTACTTCTTCTACAATCTCGTTAATTTCTTTTAATATTTCAGTTTCTCTTCTCTTGGCACACTCGTTTCTGTTCCTCTAATTCGGATTTTGTTCCTCTTTATGGTTTATTTTTGCTCGCTATGTTGAATTTTCTCGCACCAGTGGACGTGCTATATTTCACTTTCCTCTTCATCTGTTTGATCGTCTGGTATTTGTCTCATCATATTAATATGTGGTTGTTCCTCCTCTTTCATTTTCTTTGTTGGCTTTTTTGGATCATATCTTTTTTTCTATTTCTTGTGGAGCTTCATTCAAGTGGGCTTTCTTTTCTGTGTTGTTCTATTTTTTGTAGCGTATTCTCTGGATTCGTTTTTCTTGTTTTCTTGGTTCCGATATCTTTTCTTTCCTATGTGACGTTGATGCTTTCCTGTTCATCTTTTTTGGAGTTTTAATTCTGGCTCTTCATTTCTTGAGTAGCACTTCTTTGCCATCACTTCTATTTTTTGATCTAGTGCTTGTTCTTGTTCTAAATGTTTCAACGCTCCGTCTATTTTAATATTAGTGCCTTCTTTCTTAGTTCTGCTTTCTCTTGTTTTAGTTTGCTTCTTTTTCTTTTAATTGATCCTCCTCTTTTTTGGCTTCTCTTGCTTTTTCTCGAGTTACTCTCTGTCTTTTGTGTCATAATTCTTTTTCGAGTTGTCTATTTCGATTTAAATTGATGTTTCCTGTCTTGATCCTCCTCATCATCATCTCTGCTCGGATTATCCTTGGTTTTGGTTCGTCTGATTTCTCTTTGTCTTTCGTTTAATTGTCGACGTCTCTGTTTTTCCTCCTCTGCAATTTTTGATGGCCTCTATGTCTCCTCGTATTCATTTTCAATTGTTTTCTCATTATCGGTTGTTCTATTTCTCCCCTTCTTCTCACACTGCTCGCAGGGTGTGAATTTCATTCTGAAACTTCCATTCTATCTTTTATTTTTTCGGGGTTTGTTTTCGATTTTCCATTTTTGCTGGATTTCTGCGCTTCTTTGTTTGTAGGTCTTCTTGCCCTTCAGCTTGTTGTTGTTCTTGATATTTCTCCGTTCGCGCTCTTGAATCTTTTCCTCATTGCTTGCTCATTACGGTTGATTTCGTTGTGTGTATCATTGGGGGCATTTGCTGCATCATCTCTTTATTCCACATGGGCATTTCGTTGTTAGTGTTTCCGAGCATGGTCTATTTCCTGCATCCGTCATTTCGGGGATTTCTCGTAGATCTATTGTTTGGTTTGGTTGATTGATTCTCTTCTTGATTACATTGCCTTTGCGAATTGTCCTTGTGACACATCTGTAACATGCTTTGTTATTAGGTTGTCTGCATATTTTCTCAGTATGCCCTCGTTTACCACATATCTGGCAGTTGTATTTCGGAAACAATTCTCTGACCGATGTCCATTCTTTGACATGTGGAGCATTTTTCGTTTGCATTTGGATTGTTCCTGAATTGAGTTTTGTACTTACTTGGTTATTACTCTATCCTCCGGTTTTCGTTGTGGTGCTTTGACATCTGCTGTTGCTCTTGGAATGAATTGATTCATAGCTGATTGGTTTTAGTTGTTTGATTGTTGCATTGGCGTTGATTTGTTGTTCTGTTGGCCAGACTGCCACTGATATCCCATCCTAGATGGGCTTCACATCGTTTGCGATTTGCTATGCTTTATCAGGTGTTTCTGGTGCCAAGCATCCAAGGTTGGCTCGTATGTCTTCCCTTTTGATTCCTCTTATGAAGACGTCTACCATTTTATCTTCGGGCAAATCTGCTTTCTCCGAAGGCTTCTTTACATAATTTCTTTATTCGCATGCGCTAACCGCATTCCGATTCATCTCGTGCTTTGTTTTCGATGTAGGAAGTCTAATATCTTCCTATTTCCCTGTTTTTTCGTATCTGGAATATCTCTATTAGGAACTCTTTAATTTCTATCCATGTTGTCATTTCGTTTAATCTCTCGCCTCTTTTACGAAACATCTGACTAGCGGCTTCCTTTCAACTTAGGGTAGTCGCTCTTTTACTTTTTGATCTGTCCAGTGGCAGATATTTTTTATACACTTCGATTCCTTTATGAATGTATCTAATTTGTTGAGACTACCGTCGAACGGTTCTCCTCTGAACTTTTCTCTGAATTCTCCTATGTTGCCATTATTGTTGTTCAACATTGTATTTGATCTTGTGGTATGAGGACTTATAGAAGTTGTTCTGTTGGGTTGTTGTCTAGTTTCTTCTTCGTTCACTGTTCTACTGTTGCCAATTGGTTCTCGTATTACGTAATTCGTTCTTCGCTGCTGCTTTAATTCAAAATCGGTCATCGCTATCTGTGCCGGTTCTGTTGCTGCTGTAATTGATTACCTCGGTCTGCACTTCTACTTTGCACTTTTTCTTTCTTCCGCTTTAATAAACTCTTTTCTCTTTCTCTTTGCTTTTGCTTCTCGTATGGTTGCTGATGCTATCAATGTTTACGGTTATTCTTTACGTGCGCTACGTCTCTCTTCTCTTGCTTTGGTTGCTTTGACTTACTGGTGGTTCTGTCTAACTACTTGCGTTTATTCCAATTTTTTCTACTCGTTTATTCAAGTTTCTTTAATTTCACTTGCTTTGTAGTTTGCTCGAATGTTTCTCCTTTGCTTGCTTTGCACTTGACTTGGAATTGCTTTGTATGGCTATTGATTCTCTAATAAATGACACTCATATTCTATACTCTTGACTAATTCTCCTCCATTTAACCAATTACTATATATGTTATCTTTGTTCGCATTTGTCGTTGGGTGGTCCTCTTTATTCCTGATCACCCCTCTTTTAAAGTCTATTTTTAACTTATCTATACCCTCGTAATAATTATCTATTATCTCGTTCATACTATAAGTCTTTATTCAGTATCATTGTCGTATCATATCTATATCATATATCATATATAACATCATATTCTCTTCATTCAATCATTTAATTATTTTTCCTATGTTCCAAAATTCGTTTTGCTTTTAGATCTCAATCGCTGCGTCTATGCTCTTATTTCGTTGGCTCTTCGGCCTTCGGGCTTTTAACTCTTTTTGGTCTCTTGTGACCTTTTATCTATATTCATATCATATTTATCTTTACTATATATTCTATATTGGCACTCTATGCTTTATTATCCAGATCATAATCATTTCTTCGGCACTCTATGCCTCTATATCTAATTTCATAATTATCTGCACTTATGGCCTCTATGTCTATCATCATCTTTGGCACGTATGCCTCTAGTTCTGATCATAATCATCCGGCACCTAGCCTTAGTATCTGATCATATCATATTCTGGTCAATTTCATCTTAACTCTATTCTTTCTATTTATCTTATTCATTTTCATTGTTTCACCGGATTCGGCCATCAGTGACTTTTGGGTATGTTTGAATGCCTCACACTGACTCTCAAGCCATGGGTCTTTTGGCGCGCCTTTTCGGTACGCTTTTATCACCGCCTTGCGGGTTTATTTGGATACTCGGTGTATGGGATCCGGGTTTGTGTACACACTCTCGACTGAGGCAATAGAAAAACTTCCTCGGTACTCGGATGTGGGATCTTGGGGGTTGTGTACTCGAAGATATAAAGTATGAATGCCTAAACGTTCAACAGTTCCAAAGCGGTACTTGATTTCCCGCAATAGTGAAAAGAAAAGGAAGCGATTTTTAAGTGGAGAGCGGCAATAATATCAACTCTGCCGGCTCTTCAGCAGATTTCCGCTCAATTCGGCGCTCTATTCTGGCTTTAGTCTAGGACATTTTGAGATGAACCATTACCGGTTGTTACATCTCACCTTACCGTTTGGCCGATACTCGGTGTGGGATCCGGGTTTGTATCGAGTTCTCCAGCGAAAAAAGAATCGGTTTCGATACTCGGTGTTTGATCGGGTTTTTGTGTATCGAACGCTCGCGCCATCAGTCCCTTGGCTGCTACAACCTGGAGCCGACAGTCCGTAGTGTCTCTGGTGCTTCACCACAAGCTAGGGAAAAAGGAGTCAATCTTGGTTCTTTAATCAAACGTTTCATTCTGTTCGTGGTACACTCTTTCTCTCACCTTCTCGGTCTATTTCTTCACTCCCCTTCAAATTTTGGTAATCGCATCAACAGCTCCCAAAGGGTGATCAATCTTCGCGGTTACATTGTTGACCTACGCGACTTGTTCCTACCCAGTGTTCTTTCTCAGGTAGGGTTGATCGGGGTTTCCCTTGGTGAGCGTTATATATTAGATAGCTCAGGTTAACTTTCCTCGTTACTATTCTCAATATAGTACAATTAATTATAATATCATAAACAAAGAATTATACACTAGAACTCAGTTGTCGAATATTTTTCGTCCAATATTTTCGTGTCTCTGTGCGTGTTGTTTTTAATTTTTCCCTTAATTCGGGCTTTTATGTTTTTGGTCTTTACCTTTATTTTATCGTTTGTGGGTGGTTTTATCTTTTACACATTGCATATTTTCTTTTTATTTGTCTTTATCATCTGATATAATTCAAAGTAACTGATTACCATTTTCATTTTATCATAATTCATGGAATGTAAACGTTGTCTTTCTTTATCTTTTGTGGCATAACATACAGTGCGACTCTTGTGCGCATCCATGGCAATAACTCAGGTGTCCGCAAGGTATCACCATTACTCGTGCTTCCTCTGTTTTGCACGCATAACATTCCGAATAAGCCTTGGTTTGCTCTTTCATTGTTGTTGTAATCTCGTCTTCAATATTTTTGACTTTTTCCATTAACTTGTGCCAGCTTTTTCCGAATTTGGTTATCTCCAATCTCATGAATAGAATTTCATATATTCTTTCAGTTGTTACGTCTTTATCCATATCGCTCAATTTTATTAATATGCAATGTTCATCGGAGTACCGGTTTGAAATCGTTGATATATCTTCTTTAGCTCTTTTAATTAATTTTTGCTTATTGATTAATTCCTCAAGATTGTCGTTTTCGATGATTAGGATGCCCTTTAGTTTTTCTATTATTTTTGTTGGTTCCATCTCTAAAATTATTAAATCTCTTTAATTACCCATAAATTTATTTAGATACTAATTAACTAAATTCATTCAATTCTTGGTCTTTTAATATTTATTTTATCAACTACTATTCTAATCATTACTCGTTGTAATTTATTTTCTTATCGTTGACTTTCTCTACTTGGTTCTATTGCTTTTCCCGTTCATCGTCACTTCCCTTACTTACCCCTTTTCATTTTATCCCGAATTTTGCCCTTTTAATTATATGTTGTTTGCTTATGTGTCTTGTGAGTGTCGTTGGTACTTACCGGATGTTGTATCGTCAAGTATTAGTGGATGTTGAATGTTTTAGCGTTGATATCTGTGTAACTTTGACATAATTTGTTTCTTTGGGGTTTTTACAAAACAATTGTTGTATCAATGGGTTGGTTGTTTTAATTGTAGTCAGCATGGTTGTTTGTAGTCAGGTCGTTCGTTTTTCATTGATCTTTCCAATTTCTCATCAATTTTTACAATCGATCTTTGAACTCTATATTTCATCTCTCCGGGGTTCGGCAAAATGTCGTCCCGACATTTTGTTTGATCATTAGACATTTGTTTGTATTTCATTGGGTTTTTTGTACGAAACAATCATTCTATCCCGGCTGAGCCCCCAAATTTGTATGGTGGGTTACAGGGTTTCAAATCTTGCTTAGCTTTATGGTTGCCCCAGTAACGCCATACAAAAAGATGCTAACTGCCACTTGGCACCCGTTGCTAGGCAACGTTGGTAGTGTGTTCAAGTGGTGGATTGCCCGCAAAAATTGAGTATCATTAGCTAATACTATAGTTGCTCGGACAATCCTCGGGTTCACGAGCTGTCGATAGAAGACCTGTGCTCGCTTTAACATTATTTGGTCCCCTTGCGTTTTAGTTTCTATTGTTTGTCTATTTATTCCATCGACTTTAGGTTAACCATGAAATAAGAGTTACTACTTATCCAACCTTGCTACTGTGTTACTTCAAATCTCAAGATGTATTACAACAATAAAATGTACAGGGAAATCACAATATACATAGATGATGTTTTAGTTATCTAAAGATTATGGGATTGCTGGCGGATTGGAAGATCGAGCGGCTCGACGTTTAGCCCGCTCCTTCCGCCCAGGTCGACGACTGGCTGTGGACGAGGTGATTGAGGTGGTTGCGAGTGCCGATGGAGTAGATTGCGCTTCGCGATAGGCCAATTGAGCAGGAGCGAAAACTAGAGGGTAGGTTACCGCTGCTCCCTCCTGACAGGCGGATAACGCTACCTCTAACCCCTTGATTTGTGTTTTCAGGCCCTGCACTAACTGCTTTTCTTCTGCCCATCCTTTCTGGGCCGCAGTTAGTTTTTGGTGTAATCGTTTAATTCTCGTGGGCTCGATCCATGTTGCTTTTATTTGCTGAGTTTCTCGCACTAATTGAACAAGTTGTTCGTGTAAGTTCTTATTGGATTGTCTTGCTTGAGTCAGTTCGTTCTGAAGCAATTGCATGGGGTCCATCTCTGGAATAATAAGAGTTGAATTTTTATGATGATTATTAACGATAATTTGGTTTAATACTCAAACAGTTTTATGTAAAGATGAAATGAACTACAATAATAAAAGAGAGAAGTGGTTGGTAATACTAATATTCAATTTATCAAAACATGAATCAATCGTCTGCAAAGAACCGCTTGATCCCTTCTTCTGGCGAGTAGCCAGGGATTACGAATACTGGCCTTTTGAGGTTTCGAACTGGCCTTGGGGAGGGTGGATATCTGCTGGCTAACCGTCCCGCCATCAGGTCATCTTGGACGTTGGCCAGGTGTGCTGTGGCCCTTGCCACATCTGCTTCGACTTGACGTTGGAGTTGGAGGAGGTCTTCCAGGAGCTCTTGGGCCTGAGTTAAGATATCCTGGGAAGGATTAGGCTCGTCAAACGGCTTCTGGAACTGCCGCATGAATTCCTCTGGGTTTATATCTTCTGGTTGATCATCTTCAGGCATGGAAGGGTATCGCTCTTGATATACCCGATTCCATGCCTGCCTCCATTGTTCCACTACCTGGGCAGGGAGTTCGATCATAGCTCCGGTCTCTCCTGAATGGAAATGGATTAGTGAGGTTGGTAGTTTTCATTCAAGATTTCTTTTGATAATTTAGAGTGAGACGACTACCTTGTGGTTCACAAATTGCACAAAATTTCTTGTCGTTTAAAGAAGAGATTGGGTTAATTCAAACCCACATACGTTAAAACTTAAGGGACTCGAAGTTGAACTCGTGTTACTGACCAGTCTGACGATGCCTTTGGAATCTAGAAGAAAACGATGCTTTAAGTACTGGGTCATGCGTCTACCTGCTGTACGGGCCATCCGAGGAATGCTTTACTAATGTTGGAAAAAAAATAACAAAATGTAGTTCGTCGACCCTCTTAACTTAAATGGATTTATCTATTGCTAACCGTTCGAGTTTGTTTACATTTAAATGATTCAGTTAGGTATATGTAAATCCAACTATCAATATGAGTTAGAAGAAAAATAACTAAATAATTTTTAAGGAAACTTTTCAAAATACTTTTGAACATTCATCCTCCTCTGGGTAGAACGGACATGAAGTGGTCTATTGTTATGGAACATTAGCTAGACGATTAAACCTTTATATACAGTTGAATAATTAAGCATTTGTATAGGGTTAAATAATAAAGCATTTATATATGGTTAAATAATTAAGCATTTATATATAGTTAAACAATAAAGCATTTATGTGTCGTTAAATAATTAAACATTTATGTGTAGTTAAATAATTAAACATTTATATATGGTTAAATTTTGAACTAAAGTGTTTTAATAATTACCGTTTAATTTATTTGACAAATAAACAATTATAATGGTTACAGAATCTGTATTTAGGGTTTAGTTCTTATATCAATTAAAATACTTAAGTCGGCTGTGGTATAACGATTTAACCATTCGATGGAAGAATTTAGACGAAAAATGCTTGGGACGGTCACCGATTCGATATCGTAATTCTCACAAGATTTGATTTCGATTTGAACAAATTTTCCTAGGTAGTCAGGACTAAGATTCTCACATAGAACTTGCTAGTTGTGTATTCAAGGTGCTGTAGATCAATTTGGATTGCTGCAGGTATTTTCTGATGAGTGAAAGATTGGTTGTCTTGCTTAATCAATGGTTTGGGATTTAGTTGGTGCGGGAGTATCAGGATGTACTATTGGGGTGACGTATTCGATTGGTGTCTCTAATTTGTAATATCTTCTTATAAATTGGGACTTCTTACCCGCGGCTGACGTGATTCTGATGTTGGGTTGTGTCTAAGGCTCGTACATAATCATGGTGGATTAGTAAAATTATTTAAACTTACGCGTCTGAGGGGCTTCTACAATGTCCATGGATTGATGGATTAACTCTTCGTCTAGAATGTTGGATGAGTGCATGATTTGTCGAGCGAACAAATGATCTATTCTACTATCAGCGATAAATATATTGACGGATGCGCTGGTGGTTGAATTGAATGGCAGGAAGTGGAAGTCAATCACTATTCGATCACAGTGAATTGTTTATGTCGACGGAAATGATGGTAAGCAAATGTTGTTTATTTTATCACTGGTAGTTTTCTAATTTATTTCATTTTAGACAGGTGCACTTTCAAGATCATACGTCCATGGAATGGTGAGTTATATGTGTCAGCTAAGTTGAATATTTTTTGAATTAACATTTTTAAGGAAAATTCGTCGTGGTTCTCGAGCGGGTGTCATCTCCTACACTTGGAATTTATATGGGGAACTTTTTATTAAAAAAAAAATGAAAATCATGTAGTAAGCCTTCCTGATTTGACATTTCAAATAATATTCTGATTGTTAAGCTTTTGATCTTTTGATTGTTAAATTTGATATTTCATAGATTGTGTTAATTTGTTTTAACCAGTAAACTATCTTATTCTGTTATTTTATTTTCATTTAGGAATTTATGTTACTTAACAACACCTTCGGTTTCTAACTAATAACTCCCGCTACTCTTACCTGAAAGTTATTTTATTCAACTCGAAGAGTCTCCTTAATAATAATATAGATTAAATTTTCGTCATGCGCGTTACTTATTTCTTTTCATAATTTGTCAAATCGCCAATTTCTTCAATTTAATAAATTATCATTTTAGTGTTTTTATCGATAAAGTTTATCCTATTTTCCTTAAAGGTCTACTTGACTTTTATCCAAGAATGAATTTAGTTTGTTCAAGTTCTTTTCAATTAATGAATTGCTTGGTTTACTCAACAATTTTTATTGAATTACTCAACGGATCGATTTTATTAACCAAGGATTTTATATGGTTTCACTTTAATTTCCGAATTACATTAAAGAAGATTTTGTTTGTCAAACCGTGGTTACTTTAATTTTTCTTAGCAATTATATTAATGGAATTTAATCAACAACGTACTTATCTTTTTCCCATGACCGGTTTACTTTTAATCGATAACCATTTACATTACTTATTTTTGTTCAATAATTTTTCTACTTTTAAATTATAAAATTTTATCAATTACTTTAACTTTTACTTTGATTTAAGTTAATTAAATCAATGGATTACTTATCTAATAACTTCTATTGATTCATTTCAAAAACGTAAATTTGATTTAATTGTACCAATAACTCTTATCTAATTTATTTAAAATATTAATCAACGGTTTCAATTTTTGGTTCAATAATTACTCAACTTTTAAATTATAAGGATTTAATGAGTTTCTCTGATTTTTCTTTAAATTTTTAATCTATAGTTACTTTACTTTACCAATAGCTTAATTGAATTAATAAGATACTCATTTAATGGTTTCTACAAAATTACTTTGAAAAGTAAATTTATTCTAATTATGCCAACAATTTTTATCAGATTTATTTCAAAATAATAATTCAACGACTTCAATTTAGTTTATTCCCCGTGCCCTTTCCCGTTAGTAAGCCTTAGGCGCACATTATGTTCATATTATATTTACTGAGTGCCCACTGGACTACTCGGTGTAGATGATTTTGAGCCGTGTGTGATATGATTTTTGGTCGATTTTATAGAACGGAGAAACGAGGAAGCAGCCAGAGACTTCTTCCTTATTCCTTTGTTCATCTATAGGGACAATATTGACGTTCCAACCCTGCGTTCCGCACGCCGGGTCTTCACGGGCACAGATCATTGGCGATATTCCACGCGCTTACACGAATCTGAGTTGTGTGTAGATTTTATTTACTTGCATTATGTTTCGGCTGTGGGCCGGAAAAATTTCGACAGATTTATTTAAAATTATATATATGAAACAATTTATGCATAATAATATTTATTAATTGTAAAACAAAAATAACAGGTTACCATTCCATTGCCATTCCAAAAATCATAATTCATATACCATAAAATAAAACCAAAATTACCGCTCTCCCCACGTCGACGCCGAGCAGAGCTCTACTGAGATGCAAGGAACGTGACGTGGAAAGAGGGTTCCACCATAAATATTTCTCACCTAAATAGTAATTAAAATAACTGCAACTTCGGAAATAGTTCAAAACGTTTAAAAATTTTCAAAAGGTTTTAATAATTCTCAAAAATGGTTTTGATTCGAAAAACGGTGTTTTTCAAAAATGGTTAACTTTAATGTGAAAATGGATCAGTATATATACCTAATTTTATGACGTGTGAAATTTGATGCAATAAAACAAAATTCGACCTTGTTATTTTCTAGCAAATTCTATTATTTATTTTTATTTATTTTTTATAATTTTTTATTTAGAATTTTTATTGAATTATTGCTAATTCAAATTTTTCGATTTAAATCCTGCTTTAATGAACTTTAATTGATTTTTCCAATTTTGTCGAATTTGTTGTGTTTTCTTGTTGTTATTTGTGTAGGTATCGTGCGGATCTTGGTGCATTTTGTTATTATTTTATTTTATTTTTTATGTTCATTAATTTATATTTAATTCTTTTATTTCTCAGATTTTATATGGTTTAATTGGTGTTTTCCAGGTTTACTTTAAATTGCGTGTTGTATCTGCGTGTGTGTTTCTGATCCATTTAAACATTTTTCAAGGCCGTTTACGTTCTGGCCCAACAATAGTATATGCGTGTTGGCAGAAAAAATGTAGAGTGAAAGATGAGATGGTAGTTACGAACTATAAAGACAGTTATTTTTGAGTTATGAATTAAGTCAATTCAACACCCTTTAGGTGGGCTTTTAATGTAAGGTATCATATTATTCCCATTCATTGAAATTTGTTCCGACTTAGTATAAGGTTACATCCATCAACTGACGGTGATCAAATTTACTTTAATATATCAATTCCCTAATTACTTTGGTTTAGTTTGACTCAATATGATATACCATGAAGTGAGATGAAGTGAAGTTACTTTAAGGTATTAGAATTTTTCCCATCCGTCAACCCGGATTTAGTCCGACTTAACACGTCTATTTATTAATCCTTAGTATAGTTCCCCTTGTTGTACTTAAGCTAGTGCCCACTAGTTACACTCACCCGCCAGGCAGATTATCAAAAAATCAAAACTCTGCTTACCCGTAAACTGTCCCTAAGAGTGTTTTAACTCATTTATTTACATAGTCAGAAATCTCGTTAAAATGATCAAATTGTAGATACGTCAGGACCTCTCATGTGGGTCCCTACATACATCGCAGACGAATGGAGACAAGCTTGGCGTCAAATTGGACGAGCAAGAGGCTACGCGGAGCCCCCACCAAGAGGGACTAGTCAAACTATTGGTCAAATGCTGGGAATGGACCAGCGATTACCATTGACCAATGGCCGAGAAGGCGAACAACATCCGGCTTTCGAAATTCTGGGACACGCCCGCGAGCTCCTTGCCCGGCTAGATGCGCATCAAAGACAAGTAGATCTTCACGTCGTCCAGGTCAGGCAATACCTGGCCAACGTAGAAGATGACATCGCTGCTGGGAGAATAATGGAGACCTATTGCGAGACACCACCGCCCAGTTACAGACCGGTGCGGAATACGAGGCGACCCGTGTTCGTAGTCTCGGGTTACTCAGCGGAAGAATAGCTGAGTAGCCATGATCCTCCGAGCAATTGGTTATAGACTCTTGATGAACATTATTATAATAAAAAATAATTTGTTGAGATTTTCATTTTTCTTATTTCGTTATCCTGGAATGTTTAAAAACTATGTTTGAACCAACTACATATGTAGAAAGATTGAATTTAAGGACATAAAATTTTATATATATTGGATATTATAGAATGGAACCACTACAGATATTGCAAGCCGAACTCACCCACACCCGGAACATTAACAAGAGCCTTCACGATCAGATCATTCAGCTGACCGCGGAAATACAACAGACAAAGGCTATCTGGATGGCGCCCCAAAAGTCCAAGATGCTTTACCAAAGACTCACTGCCGCCCAAAAATGGTGGGCGGATGAAAGACAACTCAATCAAAGCCTGAAGACTCAGGTGAAATGTTTAGAAGTGGCCCTACCCGCCTGCCCTATACGACGGCCACTCCAACAACAACCGTACCTTCGACCCCGACAACCGTTACGAACAGTTATCGTCCAGGGCGCAAAGAGCGGGCTAAAAGACGAGCCGCGCGATTACGAAATGCAACACAGACTATGAACTGAAACTAATTCCCTCCCTGTATGAAAGTTGTATGTAGCTAATTTAAATATTTATTGTTGTTCATTCGTTAATTAGTTTAATTTAGCATATAATTTATTACTCCCTTCCTTGACTTAGGAGCATTAGTAAATACCGTCGAAAAAACTAACCATAAAGAGAAGGGGACCTAATGAATTAAAGCGAGCACAAGTCTTCTAACAACAGCTCGTTGGACCCAGTGGTTGTCCGAGCAATTACAGCATTAGTAATAGCGCTCACTTTTTGCGGACAAACCACCCACTCGAACACATTTCCAACGTTGCCTAGCAACGGGTGTCGAGTGGTAGCTAGAAAATATTTATATGGCGTTACTAGGGTAACCCTACGAAGATTCAAACAAACATCAACACCCTGTAACCCACCATTATTATTTGATATTACTTTTATTATTATTTGCGGTATTATTATTATTACAAACTGTATTAACATAATGATTATTATTAGAAATGTGGATATCATCTTTATTATTATTATTATTATTATTATTATTATTATTATTATTATTATTATTATTATTATTATTATATTATTATTATCATTAGTACTATTATTAATATGAGGATTATATTTAGTATTACTGAGGTTATTACTATTATCGTTGATTATTATTGTTAGTACTGTTAACGTGGTTCTTGTTCTCATCATTATTAACAACATTATTATTACTATTGTTATTATTATAATATTAATATTGTTATCATTATTATATGATTATGATTATTAATTATAAAATTTTACTAAATTTGAGGAAAAGAAAAGGAGTTGACTCTCTCCAGATCCCTCAAAGTAAAAATTAGGCAACAGGACTGCACCATAGCGGCCTTGGAAACTAAACTTCAGATCCATACTGACCTCACCACTAAGCCCACGTATGCCGAAACGGAATTGTTTACGGCAATCGATATGGATCTAACGGAGGAAAAGGTCTCTACCTTGGCACCTCCTCCAGAGCCATCTCCCGCAATAGACGCACCGACTCGGAAGCGACCACCGCCTTCTAAACCTCGACCGGGCAAGCACGAAAGGGCCCGAAACAGGAAACTAACAGAAGCCCATCTGTTGGGGCAATTCACAAGCATTTTCGACCTTATCTGACATTTATTGTACACCAAAAATCCTAATGCACCTTTGTGATCGTTTACTTATAATTTAATCTTAATTATGAATAAATGTATTGAATTAATTTCTTTTCATGAATCCAAATTGTTGCAAGGTCATTGAAAGTAGAGTTAGAAGGGGACCTTAACGAGTAGGACAGTAAACCTTCTACGGTAGTCCGTGAACCCACGGAGGGTTAGGGCATTAGCAGTTCTTGTAGAGGAGCTCACCTTTTGCTAACCTTTCACCCATTAGTGGACAGTACCAACATCACTTGTGACGGGTGCCTAGTGGTAAAAATCCTTATGGACGTACTGTGTGTGGTTTGCAGCAATTCCGTTGACACTCATATAAAATTCTTCCCCACAAGTACCCAGCAGGTGTAATTTTTGTTTAGTCAGCACGAAAATTAAAAATAAAAAACTAGCTGAAAACCCAAATAAACACGAGAAAAAAAACTCAGAAAAAAAGGTGAGAACATTTGAAAAAATAAATTGAGATAAATTGCATTCCTAAAATTTATTACAAAAAATTAGCTAGAATTACGTTGAAAATAGAAAACATATCAGAAAAGTATTAAAATTATTGAAAAATATAACATTTTAAATATTTAATTTATTTACCAAGTTTTTGTTTTCAGCCTTTTAAATAATTATTTTTATTTTTTTTCATAAAACTATTTTAATAATTGTGAGGTATGGGGTGTTGTAACCTTGAAATTATCTTTTTCTATCTTGTCATGGATAACCCATTTACACAGATGGGTGTTAGTCCCTGCTGTTAGTGAGCCTGTGCTCGTCTTTGTTTGTTGAGGGCAATATTTCTTTCTATATACATTACTAATTAGCGACTTTTATTTTTTCGCTAATTATTAATTCGCAAAATTAGAAAAAACTCAAGTAATTTCAATGTATTTTAATAGATACTAAAAAACACAAAGTTTAATTCTGATTAGCACAACCATTGATTGTGATTTTGAAAGAGATAATTTTGGCCTTACTCGGCTTTGCTCACTTGCTGACGGTTTCGATGGTTCCGACTGATTGAGCTTGCTCCCTGCATACGAGCTAAGTCCAGCAAAAACCAAAAAGTACCTTACGGTATTCCTCTCTTAGCTTGCTTTCAAAGATGTTTCAAACGTCCTTATTTGTGTCTCTAGCATATGAAAACGATGGTGTTCAAGTTTACATGATACCTGATCTGTATTCAATTGTTGATAGAATCCTTTAATTTACTCATATTAGAATAAGGTGGCTATGAGGTGGTCTTGGTTCCTCTGATCTTGCATTATCCGTCTGTAGCAAGCAATTTTATCACCCAAAGTTTCATCATACACAATGCATTCTACCCCATCTCACACTTTTTACGTTATATCTAAGTTCTAAATTGTGCAAAAGTTTGTGCATACAAAAATTATCCTAGGATTAAAAACACCAAATAAAGATATATGTTCTGATTCGTTGACTTTATTAATTACTAAACTAAATATATAATTGTCGGGTTTTAGATTTTTTCAAAAGTCCTTTAAAGTTAAGTATATGAATTCAAAATATTATAGTGAAATGATTTACAATAAATTTTGTTGGTAACCTTTATGACCATATTTGATAAGTTCATAGTAAGTTTAGTGCCTTAACTCAAAATTAGAAAGATATCGAATCGCCATGAAAGTATTTGTAAGTCATACGTTATTCATTCAATGAACTCCATAGAATCAATAGACGACAGAATAGGAGCGCTCTGCTGGAATAAAATGTGTATTCAA
Source organism: Schmidtea mediterranea (assembly GCA_022537955.1). NCBI lineage: Eukaryota > Metazoa > Platyhelminthes > Tricladida > Dugesiidae > Schmidtea > Schmidtea mediterranea. Next base: position 263,044,512 of record CM039679.1, on the reverse strand, counting down.
TAATAATGATTGCTGTTAGGTTAGATACATTCATATGCTTTAGATATTTTATTAGTGTTATATAAAGGGTGATTTTTAAAGACTATAAAAATTAAATATTATATAATAGGGCAAAATAAGTATACGATAAATGTACATGTGCAAGAAAAACAGTGACTATGGACTGTAGAAAGATGATATTCTGAAAATATCTTTACAATTGTGAAATCTAATTTGAGAGAAAACTTTGAAGAAATTCTGAAGAGTCATCTTGCACGATACGTCTTCAAGCAAACTAAAAGTGAGTCCTTACTTGAGCGTGCCCTCTGGAAGTTTGATGTATATGAATGATATTCAATGTAATATTATGGAAGCCCATATTTTAAATTATATATTATGACTGAAATAGATTTTTCTTTATTGTCGAAATTTTTCCCGCCCACAGCCGATATATACCACAAGTAAATAAACTCATACATATTGTTGAGGATACCTAAATAATAGAGTAAAATAATTAATAAACATGTAAAATGGTTGGGGAAAACAATGATAAGTGATTAAAATGTGGTTCTGGAGCTTAATAAAAAGGGAATGAAAAAGAAATGTAGAATAACGAGAAGGGAATAAGAGAAAATCAATAAAAACAGACAATTGAATAAAAGAAGGTCATTTATAATTAATGAGTGCAAATTTAGGAAAACAGAAACAAAAGGAAAATTTGCACGTTATTTGGGAATCCGAGTAACAGCATCTATAAAAATTATTAATAAGGACAGCTGTCAGTGATTATAGAAGCACAAATAAAATTAGCGGTGAAAGATATTGGAAATTATTTTTGACATCAATAGGTATTATTGGGTGACGGAGTAAAAAAAGGAATCGCAACTGGAATCAGAGAGAGAAATCGGACTAAGGAAACAAAAAGAGATTATCGAGAAATTGGACAGAATTTGACGAATAATTGGAAAGGAGAAAGTTACAGAAAATTATTGAAGAAAGGTATTAAAGATAAATTTGGAGAAAACTTAAAGTTTAAATCAAGGAAAAGAGAAATTTGAAACAGAAATTAAGTAAAGTCAAAGCAAAGCAACTAAATCAGAGTTACCGATCTCATAAACCAGTCACAGTAGTTAGGTGATTGTGAAATTTAATTGATCTGAAAAGTGATAATTCTTCCCGAAGGGTCGTATTAAGCACCAAGTCGTGACTGTAATAAATAATTCTTTATGTCATTTTAAAGAAGAGATAAAGTGTATTAATCAATAAAGTTTATATCGTATGGAGTTCATTACTGTTGTTTAAAAGCACGCTTGGAGTCAGATTGACAATAGATCCTATTTAAACTCTTCTTCCAATCCCAACAATATTATCGAATTGTGTAAGAGCGGTTTCTCCGCCTATAATCTGTGCCCATGAAGGTCTGGTTGTGAGTAACGACGGATGCTAAAAGTCAATTATGAATCTATAGGGGCGTCAATAGACCGAGAAGTGGTCTTTTGGCTACTTCCTCATGTCCGAAAAATTGACTACTCTAACATATCGGCTAAAATTCATTCACACCGAGTAGCTCAGTGGGCACTCTTAAACTACAATATTAACATATATTGCACCTAGGATCAACTCAAGGGAAGGAAGAGGGGAATCTTGCGAAAATCGATGCAACGGTGAAGAGTAAATAAACTATAATTATTGAGAAATAGGATCGTTGGATCATTAACTTAAAATTAACAGGAGTGTTTACGACTAATATTATTAGCGAACCGAATTAAATAAAACTTAAAAAACTGCTTAGGGATAGCATCAATATTGATAACTAGGTAATAAAGATCATAAATTTAACATAAATTTCCCCGAGGAAAAATCAAGGAATCTCATATAAAATAATTTTATAAACTAAAGATCACTAATGAAGGAACCAAAAGCCCTGCAAACTTAAGTAACATTTAACCGTTGACTAAATTATAAAAATTGGATATAATGATCGAATTATCTTTAACCCCAAAGGCCTAATAAAATATCTTGGCGGGCTGATGACGAGAATTCCTGAGTTAATATCAAATGAAATTCCAAGTAGGTCACCAACAAAAGCACGCAACTCAACTAAAGTTCTCATAGAACTTTGTTCTCGAAGTAATAGACCTTTGCCCACTGTTGCCAGGTGACTTCACGATTATGTCATGTGCCCACTGGTCAGTCACACACCGATTCACACTTATGATGTCACGTAGATGTGGACCACTACACTCACCTACCTTCTAGAACCTTCCACACACCTACCGTTCTTAAACCGTTCACACACACACAGAAACCAACGATCACCGATCCATACCCATCCATACCCATCCACACCTATACAATTTTATGAGTTTATTTACATCGACGATTAACAAATGTATATACTTTTTAATCTAATAATTAATAGAGATTTTCAATTTAATATTTTTAAATTAAAATATTTATTCATATTTTCAAACTATTAAAATCTTTAACAGGTACTTGAAAATTGTCAACGATATTTAAATATATGTATGTTTTTTACCAATTAAGCAACTACTCTTTATTAAAGACATGTGTTATAATATACTTGGTATTTAGTAATTATTGGTATACATAAGTTTATAATAGTTCAAACTTTTAATCACATAGGGTTAAAATCATTAAGTCTTTCATAATTTAGGGTTAAGATTGTGTCTTCTTTCATTACTTAGGGTTAAAGTTATTACCTATTTCTTCACATAGGGTTAAAATTCTTAACCTTTTAGATAACTTTATAACAAATCATGTAATAGTTTATCCATAAATTTATCGAAAAGTATTATAATATACCTAGTTTGAATCATAAATTATTGAAATATTTAATAGGTATCACATAAGACCTGATGAATTTTTAATGGTTATTTAATCATATTCTGGTTACATAAAGCTCTAATGTCCTAAATTATTGGTTAATTAGCATGTTGTTAATGAATGTAAATCTAATTTTACACGTTTTGGTATCAACATTTAATTAGTATTTACATATTTTCAAAGCTCTTATTAAAAACAAAAGTTTATTTAGATATCATTAGTATCCACTTGACTGATATTGATAATGTTTACAAAATACGTGTTTGTAATAAATTTACGTGTGAAAAATTGTTTGTCTTTTTTATTGTGAAAGTTAAATTATTATTATCAATAGCATTATTATTATCATAATTGTGTGAATTTTGTTAGCATTAATTAATCCAGTATGCGTGAATTTTTAAAAAAACATTGATATAAAACTCATGGATCAATTATTCTTTATCAATTTATATAGTGAGCCCAGTGACTTTCATTTGTAAACCCAGTGACTTATTTTCATAAAAACACTAAATCTAAAATAGTTGTTACAACGAATTTAGTTTATGGTATCGCTAATAATTTATAGAGTCGGATGAACTTGAATGAATTTGTAAATTAAGTACTCTTTTACCTGCAATGGTTTCGGATAATCTTTTGGACACTTCGAATTATGATCCTAGTCATTCTTTGTATTCAAGAAAACTTGACTCAGTAATCGGTAAATTCAAAGATGATAGTAAGAGACTTGGATATAAAAAATGGGTTTTCTTACGACCAAAATGTTATAGTCTTTTAGGTGAAACTGAATGTAATAAAGCAAAGGGAATTACTTTTGAAAGAACTAAAATAAAGCATCTTCTTTATCTTGATTGTTATAGAAACGATACAATTTTTTTCTTTTCCTCAAACGAGAATAGGGACGAGAAATCATCAGTTGTTTACTTTTAAAAATTGTAACATTGCTTTAAGTAACAACGATGATAAACGTCAATGTGTAGGTAAATACAAAAGTTTTGCATTCGGACATTATTTAAGTAACAATGCCACTGATGTCGAAGATATTGAAGCTTTTATTTAAATATATGTTGTCTGAAAAATATGTTTGTCTTTTTATTCTATTGTTTTGTAATTATTATTATTATTATTAGAAATTTGGGTAATTAGTAATTATTATTAGTAATATTTGTAACAGTCTGGTGTCGGTAATAATTCGTTGAGTCAGGGGTTCAAATCCTAGCGTGGGAGAATTATTTTTTATTTTCAAAATTAAAATTTTTAATAGAATATAAATCTGTATATTTTATTTGCTGTAAATTTCAAATTTTATAGAAATTGGTAAAGTATATCTTGTATAATTTAGTATTTTACATTTAGTTAAGTTGAAATTTTAAAATTATTTTCTTCAAATATTGAATTTTGTAAATCCAGTGTTCAAATTAAAGTTTTGAGTGACTTATTTTTAATTAAATAAACTATCAATATACTTTAATTGTTGTAAACTTAAATTTTAATGAAAATTATTAAAGTTTTATGATTATTTTGATAGAATTATTATGTAATATACTACTAACAAATTAGTCAGTAAGGTAAATAATTTAGGATTAAATATTTATTTTAAGACGAGTTTGATGTTAATTTATTATGTTTAATGATTATTTTATATTTTTTATGTAATAATATAATTACCAATTGAAAATTTCATGAAATTATAATTTTTTAATATATTACATGCAAGTAACATAAATCAATGAGGTAAACGAAACTCTTACGTTTACATGAAGTAAGCAGTATAAAAATAATAATATGAATAGTACTAGTGAGTGATTTTGTAACTTAGTCGAAGACGTAGTTGTAGGCGTGTAAGGCGATGATGGGTGTGGATGAGTATGAATCGATGTGGATCGGTGATCGTTGGTTGGTGTGTGTGAACGGTTTAAGAAAGGTAGGTGTGTGGAAGGATCTAGAAGGTAGGTGTGTGGGAGGTTCTAGAAGGTAGGTGTGTGGAAGGTTCTAGAAAGTAGGTGTGGAAGGTTCTAGAAGGTAGGTGTGTGGAAGGTTCTAGAAAGTAGGTGAGTACTGTTGCTCCACAATTGCGTGACATAATAAGGGTTAGGTAATCGGTGTGTTGGTCCACAACTACGTGGCATAATAATAGTTAGGTAATTGTGTGTCTCCGGGTAGTGACTGACCAGTGGGCACGTGACATAGTCGTGAGGTCATCTGGCAACAGTGGATAAAGGTCAATTACTAGGTAGAAACTGAGTGAACAGAGGTCAATTTCCAGGTAGTAACAGCGTGGACTTAGGTCAGATATTATATAATATGTATTATATAAGCCAATGTGGTTGTATCTGACAGGCTCACATCCTACTACTATAATGACCATACTCATAGGTGAATTCCGTTAACATTGATACATCTTGATAGGCGCATGAGAGTATTTGGAGATATTTTCGAGCACTCCCTAATTGCGGTCAATCTCCAAGAATCGGAGTATGTTTATTTTTCTGTGAGCATCACGATAAGCAGTTGCTTACTATTGTAAATCATGAGAGTTTAAGAATTATTAAATGAAATGCCAGCATGCAATATATGATAAAAATTAAAATTCCATAAATAAAATACAAATTCTTAAAGTAATCATCAATATCAACAGGTGGATATGGAGTCAAGTTTCCGGACTAAAATGAAGCTTCTTTTGGAATTTAATAGCAATTCCAAACATCTAAACCTAAGTTACTCCTGACCGACTTGGAGGGGAATCGACGACTTAAATCACTAATAATTGAGTCCGACCACGAGATTGTAAGAGTATATCGTCCACATGGCTGAGTAGTGAAACACAATTCGAAGGGAAACTTCCCAGGAAACATCTGACGAATACGATAGCAGTAGGCTTAATAAGGAATGAGTTAGGAGACGCCTGAAAAATTAACTTACAAATCGGTTAAATAAACTATAAAAATCACCCAAGCTTACGAGGCCATGACGAAATCTGAAGCATCAAGCTATGGAGCCATTTTGAAGTAGTATATTAACGAATAGTAGCTGTAGAAACTAACTAAGCGAAGTAAGAAAACCGAGAAAATGAATATCCAGGGGTGGACTAAGCAATATAGAGCGTCCAATAATGTGATTCGGAGATACAGTTGTCTTAATAATTCCAAATGTGTTTACTCAGGTGCGGACCGAATATCACTGCTAGCATCAGTAGACAGATAAATAGTTATACGAATATTTGAACGACAATTACGGGGGAATAATATATATAAACAAATTTTTTCAAGGTCATAGTATTTTTAAACATTTTTTAAATTTAAATTTACTACTTGTTTTTATAAGTAGTGTTTTAATGTTTTTTAATTTTTTATTCTGTTATTATTATTACTATTATTATTATTATTATTATTATTATTATTATTAGTATTATTACAAGTTTTTATTATTATAATTTTTCATTATTATTTTATATAACTTTTCAACAAAGTATATAAAAGTTATAAAATTATTTCAATAGAAAAATTTTGTACAGTGTAATAATAAAATCGATATACAATATATTTGAATAAATATGATATTCATGTTATGGCTCAAAATATGAGAAAAGTTTTATATGTGCTATTTTAATAATAAAAATCACATTAATAAAAAATCACAACCATAAAATAAATAAATAAATCGATAAAAATATATTCACATAAATAAATCACTCTGACAAAATTAAATCGTCAATGTCTCGACTGAAACCACTGTAGGAGCTGTCATAGCTTGGGCTGTGAGTACTTTGATAGCTGTGGCTGTACGATACTTGGTCATCATCAATGGCATCTATTCCTAAATAATGACCAAATGCGAGACTGGAATTTCTACCCACCAAATTACACTTATCGTCTTTATTGGTAAGCACAATTTTATTGTTCTTAAATGTAAACAATTGGTGGTTCCGCGTCCCTATCCTAGTTTGAGGCATCGTGAATATTGTGTCATTATTAAAACAATCTAAATATGACTAGTGCTCAATCTCCGTCCCCTACAAGTTCACCCCCTTAGGCCTCATTGTATCTTTAGTACCTAAAAGACTATAGCACTTGGGTCTTAAGAAAATCCATTCCTAATACCCAAGACCCTTACTCTCATCTTTAAATTTTCCTATTACAGAGTCAAGTTTTCTTGAGTATAAGGGATGTGCTGGGTCGTAATTTGAGGTATCTTAAAGGTTGTCTCGTATCATAGCCGGCAAAAGAGTGACTAGCCTACAGTGCTTAACCTCAAGGAAAAATAAATCCGTGTCGCCGGCAACGATATTTATTTCGCAATTAAATTCATTACGGTATTTCGCTAATTCCTTATATTCCACAAATTTGGGGGTTAAAGACAGCTTTCACAGCCAATCTGGAGGTATTGCAGTGACTTACTATCTAGTGTTTGCCCCCGTGCAATTAAGCTATCAGGAAAACAATGAATCCCAACCAGGAACGAAAGCTACGCATCTACATTCACGACCTTGTACATCTGAATGAATACGACGTCACCTGCAAGCAAACGAAAGATTAGGATAAATTAAAATTTGTCATTTTGTTCTCTTCTTAAAGATTTCATAATAAACTGATCAATTTCTGTTAAGTGTGTGTAACTAGAGAGAAAAATAAATAATCACGTTAAGCGAAGGGATCGAAAGATAGAAGACGAACGCATTTATTGATATTATATAAATCAATAACAATCTTTTTTCATTTTGTAATTTGGTAAAACTATTTTATTAAAAAGTTAATTTTCTGATGAGACTACCATATTTTATTAATTTATTTTGATATTAATGATTCTCACGTAACTATAGCAACCTATGTTTTTGAATTTGATTTTCAAACATCATATTTATAACTTGAGTTTTTAACTTGGGTTTAATTTTTATTATAAACAATCCATTATTATTTAAATTATTATTAAAATATTATCAGAAGTAAGTTTACATTTTAATGTATATTTAATTTACTATATTATTTTTAGCGAATTATTGCAATACATATAAATTTTGAATAGCTATCAGTCATGAAGATCACTATTACGAACTTGTTACATCATCATATTTTACGATAAATAATGTTTGTTTCCCTAGTTATACTTGTCCAGAATGTCTCGCAACAACATCAGGTATATGGTCAATGTTTTTTCAACATCACGGGGATCACCTCAGACAATTCAGAGAAGCGAAAAGTAGTATAGTTGTCAAATGTGAGTGTATTTATAATATAACTAACTTTTTTAAAAAAAACTTTCAATCGGTAGGTGCGACGGGCCGTGTGTACAAAGGGCAGGAACGTAATCAGCGCAAGCTAGTGACTTTCGCTTATTATGAATTCTCGTTCATGTGAAATAATTTTAATTCACAATCTCTGACACGACAGTTTTTCAAGAAATTACCCGACTATTTCTAGTTAGGAAAACTTGTTAGTACTGCCATTGTAACGCGCTTGCGGCCCTGGACATCTAAGGATATCACAGACTTGTTATTGCTCTATTTCATATAGCTAAAGGCTATTTATTTTTCTAAGAAGTGAGAATTTACAATTGAAAATAAATTCACTATTTAGTAAGTCAGAGTCTCGTTCGTTATCGGAATTAACTTGACAAATCGCTCCATCAACTAAGAACGGCCATGCACCACCACCCACCAAATCAAGAAGGAGCTATCGATCAGTCAATCCTCATAGTGTCCGGACCGGGTGAGATTTCCCGTGTTGAGTCAAATTAAATTGTGATACCCTTCAATCACTTCCTTTAAGTATCAGCTTTGCAACCATACTTCCCCTGGAACCCAAAGACTTGTTTTTCGGTGACTTTTAGTAAGAAGAAATAATTCATCTTTACTAACTTTCAGTTGGCATAATTTATGGTCAGAACTAGGACGGTATCTGATTGTTTTCGATTATCTGACTTTCGTTCTTGATTAATGTAAACGTTCTTGGCAAATGCTTTCGCAGTAGTTTGTCTGCTGATGGTCTAAGAATTTCACCTCTAGGACCAGCATACATATGCACCCGGCAGTCTCTTTTAATCATTAAGTTAGTTAAGAAAACCAACAAAATAAAACCAAAGTCCTATTTTATTATTCCATGCAACAATATACAAGCGTAAGCCTGTATATTAACTTTTTATTTTTGGCAAAGATGACAGTTAAGATATTTAAATTTTATTGTGTTTAAATAATTGATTATATAGCAGTTTTATGAAATAAATGTTGATGGAATTTAATTCGCTAAAATATGAGTTGGATGTAACTGGCGATCAAGCCGAAAATAAGAACATCAATGCAGTTTCAAAAATAACGAAACCATCAATGGAATATTAACCATAATCATGCCAAGATATGCTTACAGTAAAAATTCAACGTTATGATGGTCGAGTATCAAAAGAAGCAGAAAAATGGATCGGATATATTGAAGAATGGCTGTTGACAAATGGACTGCAATTGGCAAGCACATTCTATGTGTTACTAGTAACAGAAGCTAAGACATTGGGGGTAATGTCAGAGCATCAGAAACAACAGTTGCTAAAGCCAAAACATGGTTATTAAATACATTCACAATTAAGAAATATATTACTGACAAAATCAGAGAATTAGCAGATTTGGAGCAAGAGGATGATGAAAGATATCATTATACAGCTGTAACTTATCTACAATCGTTGATGAATTGTCATAAAACCCATTGATTTTAATGTTCAAATTCGTTGCAAATGCTGTGAAAACTGTTGAAATGACTTTTGTAAGCTAAAGGGTTTTGAAAAACACCAAGAATTATGGAAGAAAAACATTACCAAAAGATTAATATTTGGTGTTCAAAACTGATCAAAAACGATAACACTTTCGTTTGTTATTTGTGCAGATTTTGAATCTATTTTACAAAAGATAACATTTATTTTAAAAACATATGCCAATTTCTGCAAATTAATTAAACAAAAATTAAAAATTTTAACAATTTTACTGGAATGTCAGGTTATTATCATTTCATTGGTCAAAACTGCGTTTCTAAATTTCTCAAGAAGTCTCAGATATAGGAACAAACATTGTGTTCTAAAGAAGAAGGGGAAAGCTAATGGTACCGCTTACTTTTGATGAAGAATACTCATTTGATTATTGTAATTTGTACAAGAAGAAAATTTGCGATAAGGTTAGAGACCATGATCATTTTACAGGAAAATATATTGGTCCTTCCTGTAAAAGTTGTAATGTTAATTGGAGCATCAAAAAATTATTACCTATAGTTTTTCATAATTTACGGGGGGTATGACATACATCATATCCTTAAGTATGGAATAAATCAATTTCCAAATTGGAACTTATCTTGTATTTCAATTAGTAGTGAAAAGTTCTTATCTATTATGGTATATGTTGGCAAGCTTAGAATACGTTTCATCGACTCTTATCAGTTTGTTAATAACTCATTAGCTAGGCCTGTGAAAACATTTGACTATTTTACCTCTGACGAGATCTGCTTTTATTGGTAACATTGTCGATGAAAAGGGTATTTTCCCGTACAACTTTAGAACTAGTTGAGAGGTCCTTAAAAATATACTTTCGAGTTAACACAAATTTGGGAAAGAGTGAATGAAGTTGAATATGAGAAGTCTCGAGTAATTTTGTCTGAATTTAAATGTGCTAATCTACTTGACCATATGATGGTATACTTGAAACTCGATTGCTTTCCTTTGGCCGGCTTCTTTCAACAATTTCGGATGAAATTTATGTGTCATAATAGATTAGAGCCATTGAGTTATTTTAGTATACCGGGAATGTCTTGGAGTTCTGCATTAATAACTTTAGTTAAACCAATTGAACTATTGCAAGACATGAAATTTATAATGTATATGAAGATGGTATTTGTGGTGGTCTTAATTTTGTAAGTAAAACAGATGAAAACACAGAGTTGCTTTATATTGATATTAATTATCTTTACTATTGGGCTTTAAATCAACCATTACCTTGTGGCGAATTTAGTTGAATACTTGAAAGTTTTGAGAATATCTTATCTGAATGTTTGTCTTTGAACCTTGAGTCATTGTCTTTTTACTACACTCTTGAAGTAGATCTTGAAATTCCTTCTGAGCTTCATGATAATTTGAATGATTTACCTATTGCTGGTGAAAAAATGAAGCCTTTTGGGTCTAAAGTAGAAATGTTGTTGTTGATTCATTACTTAAAAAAGAATTATGTTATTTATGGGAGGTTTTTAAAGTTGTACTTGATTCATGCTGTTAAATTCACATATGTAAGTAAAGCTGTAATAATCAAACAGATTCCTATTTTTAAAAAATCTATAAACACAAATACATAATTAGAGCAAAAAAACAAATACACTATACAAAAATTATTATAAGCTCATAAATAATAGGTAGTATGGCAAAACCGTTTAAAACCCGAAAAAAATGAATGAATTTAAGATTATTTAATACTCGAAAGAACTCTATTTCATGTGCTTCCAAACCAACCTTTCAAAGAAGTTTCAAAATTGCTGATTATTTAATTACTGCCTTGTTAAATCGTGACTCGGTATATTTAGAACAGTGTCGGGCAACCGGTGCGCCGCGAAGACTTTTCTAAATATCTTAAATTGATAGCGTCTTTGAACGTTCAATAGTTAAATAAAAAATTGAATGAAAATATTATTTCATGAATTTTAAAAATATTGCATATCGGCATGAAAACATTAAAAAAATAATAAAAAATTTATTTTTCATCAATAATTATCGGAATATAAATATTACTTAAAATATAAAGTTTGAAGATCGATTTGAAGAGTCATAGGGGTTAACTACCTTTTATTTCGAGGTAAATAAGCTTAATCCAGCTTTATATCTCATTATTAATTTATTTAAAACTTCATGGACAAAGTTTTAATCAGGAAAAAAGTAAGTGATAAGAATGATAAACCATATGAGAACAATGAAGGCAAAAAACAGCACCAAAATCATCAAATGGAGAAAAGCGAAAGTACCAAGACGAGTATTTAAAATATGGTTTCATTGCACTCGATAACGATCCCTCACGGCCATTTTGTCTTATTTGTCTGAAAACTCTCAGAAACGAATCGATGCTAACAAGCAAACTACTTCGACACATTGAAACAAACCATTATGAACAAATGAGCAATCCGATCAGTTATTTTGAGAACCTAAACTCCAGTCAGCAAATCGAATCAAAAAAATTCAATAAATTTGTAGTTTCAACCGATCAAGCACAAATTGCTAGCTATAAGATTGCTCAACTCATTGTACGTAAGAAAAACTACATGCTGAAGCAGAAGAAATCGTTTTGCCCGCTTTATAAATTGCAGCTGGATGTATGATGACGAATGATGCTGTGAAGAGATTCAAAACTATTCCGTTTTCATCGAAAACTATTGCTAGAAGAATCCAAGATTTTTGGGGTGATATTGAAACGCAACTGAAAGCTTGTTTTGATGATCCTTCGAGAAAATGGTCGATTCAGCTTGATGAAAGCACAGACATCAGTGGTAAAACTCAGTTGCTTTCATTTTTGAGATTCGTTCAGGAAGAAAAAATTGTGAATAATTATTTTTTTTGTCAAGAACTTCAGCAAACCCCAACTGGCGTGGATATCTTTGAATTGGTCGATGAAAATGTGATAAAGAACAATTTGAAATGGGAAAATTGTGTCAGCGTTTGCACAGATGGAGCTCCGCTATGCAAAGAGGTAAAAAAAGGCTTCATTTTGCACGTTCTGAATCAAAATTAAAAAGTTAAAATCTTGCACTGTATGATTCACAGAGAAGTTCTTGTATCGAAAGCTGTTCCTCCAATTCTCGCAACAACTCTTGATGAAGTCGTCAATGTAGTCAACAATATAAAATCAAACACCCCTCGGACGAGAAACCTTGAAGTCTTTGTCAAAATCTCTTGAGAAGTATTTCCCCAATCTTGATGTTTCGGACATGGAATGGATAATGAACCCATTCATGAACTTTGATGTGACGAACCTTGAAGAAGAGGAAGAACAATTATTGATTTAAAAAATGATTTGATTTTCAAAAGAATGTTCTCAGAAATGGAGCTTTCCGAATTCTGGTTAAATTTGAACAACAAATTTCCTCAATTGAGCAAAAAAGCAATTGAACTGTTGTTGCCGTTCGGAAGCTCTTATCTCTGTGAGCATGGGTTTTCGGCACTCACGGAAATGAAAAGCAAGAAACACGAGAGACTGCGAATGATCGACGAGGAAATCCGTGCATACATATTAAAAATTAAACCTCGCATCAATCTAATTTGTGATAAAAAACAATCTCAGCGTCCAATTAATAAAAATTTTTCTGATATTGATTTAACATTCGAAAATAAATTGTCTCCCGATCTTACAAAATTATAAGTTTGTTATTGGTGCGCCACGCAATATTTTTTGACTTAGTGAGCCACGACCCGAAAAAGGTTGCTCGACACTGGTTTAGAATCTAAACTTTAGATAGACCTAGTTATATTGGTCAAACAGTCTTGGATTTATTTAAATTAAGAATGTATAAGATTCAATATAGACTTATAAAAATATCGTACAAAGTTTAATTTTTGTATAGTAGTATTTTACGTGAATTATATTTCTGGTAATATATTTGGCCAACCCTTGCTTTTCTTGTCTTTCAATGAAGCATTCAAATAGTCTCTAATCGTTCTGAAATACCTTTCTATTAGTCCATTTACACTATGATGATAAGGGCTTGAATTTTGTACGTCTATATCATACTTTTCCATGTGTTCTTTAGATGTATTAAATTTAAATGTTTTTTCATAATCAGCATGAATGATTTTTGGAGCTCCGAATTTCAGGAGACATTTTCTCATAATTGTATCAACCGTTGTTTTATCTTCTTGTTTGGAAACTGGTGTTAATGTTATGTATCGACTAAATTGATCGATCATAGCGAAAATATATATATTGCAACGAAAACTTGTTTTAAGTGAACTACAAAAGTCCATATGAATTATTTCAAATTGTCTATCTGCTGCTTGGTTTTTTATTGACTCTCTTGTCTTATTTATCATTGTATTCTGTTTTTGGCAATTTAAACAATTGGTTGGTTACTGGGTATTCTACTTTGTTTTAATCTCCCTGTGGTTGCCCAGGTAACGCCATATAAATATTTTCTTTACCGCCGCTCAACACCCGTTGCTAAGCAACGTTGGAAATGTGCTCGAGCGGGTGGATTGTTCGCAAAAAGTGAGCGCTATTACTAATGCTATAATTGCTAGAACAATCTCTGGGTCCAACGAGCTGTCGTTAGAAGACTTATGCTCGCTTTCGATTATTAGGTCCCCTTTATGTCGTATATTTATCGTTGAGTTCGTCAGGGAATAATAGGAATTTGAAAATGACAGAACGAGTGACTCCAGCTGGTGATGGTGCATCTTAGCGTGTGGGTTTCACGGATACTTGTTAGAGATATTATGTTAAATAGGAAGACAGACATAATCTTTTAAAATTAATACACATAATTTTCTAATAAGCACATTCTAAGAGTTAATTAAAGTTGAGTAAGCAATCAAGCGGCTCGACGTTTAGCCCGCTCCTTCCGTCCGGGTCGGTAAATGTTCGGAGTTGGGGTTGTTGTTGAGGTCATTGTGGGGGATGTTATCGCCTCCCGGTAAGCCAATTGAGCGGGAGCAAATACGAGGGGATAGGTTACAGCTGCCCCTTCTTGACAGGCAGACAGTGCAACCTCCAGCCCCTTTATTTGTGTTCGCAGACCTTGCACCAACTGTTTTTCTTCTGCCCATCCTTTTTGGGCTGCTGTAAGCCGCCGGTAAAGCAATTTTACCTTTTTGGGCTCCATCCAAACGTCCTTCGTCTGTTGCACTTCCATAGTCAGCTGGACAATTTGATCATGGAGATTTTTGTTGATTTTCCGGGCGCGTTCCAACTCCGTCTGCAATATTTGTAAGGGCTCCATCTCTGTAATGACGAACATCAAAACATTTTATTAATGAATCCAGAAATCTCTACACGTGTAGTTGCTTCAAACATACATTATAAGATTTTTTAAGAATGAGAAGCAAAACTAAAACAAATTTTTCTAACAGTTATTTATTGAATATAACACCTAAAACGTAATTTACGGATTGACGAGGTCAAGAATCCTTGAAGAATTTCCTTATTCCTTCATCCGCGGAGTAACCCGGAATCACGAACACGGGCCGTTTTGTGTTACGGGCCGGTCTTGGGCTGGGTGGGTAGACATTCGCGATTCGCCCGGCTGCGAGGTCGTCCTCCATGTTGGCCAGGTAATTACTGGCCCAGTCTACCGAGGAGTTGACCCGGCGCTGATGGTCTTTGAGGCGAGCCAGAAGCGCTCGAGCCCGATCATGGATTTCTTGGGCCGGACTTGGGTCACTTGGTTGCCCTATCGGCCTAAATTGTCTCATGGTATTCTCCACCATGATCATATCATCCCGCTGGTTTTCTCCGGGTTGGGGCATATCGGGGTATTTCTCCTTCCCGATGCGTCTCCATATTTATCGCCATTGATCCGCAACGCGGGTGTGGATATAGACTAAAGATCCTGATCTTTCTGAATAAAAATCATAGTCAAAGGTATTGGTCATCCAAATTTAGGAACTCCTGAAGAAGATTAAAATGCTTGTTATAGTCAGGTGTGATAAATCCTATTTCTAAAGTAGATTTATTGTGAATTGTTTAAGGAGGACCTATCGACCGTTCATTGTGGTATACAATACACGTAAACTAGGTGGCCTCATAATGCGATTTTGCGTTTCGCTTTTGTCGTTTTAACCTGTTGATATTTCGTCATCCATTTATTTCCATTAAGTTAAATATAATTGTCTACGTTTAATTCAACAAATATAACTTTAGTTATTTGTTCCATTTTAAAAAGAAGGGTGGTCTTATGTGCTTACTTTTAGTGTAATGGAGCATGTAATTTTATTTATTTATTTCTATCGTAAAACCAATTGTAATATGGTGTATTTATTTCTATAAAACCGGTTTAAACTTTTCTAGTAATAAATATGGGCCCCTTCGGCTGCTTAGCCACCCTAAGCGGCATAAAATCCCACAACTTAAAATAAGGTTGACTAGTCACGAAATAGATAGGAACTCGCTATGAAATAGCGTCTCCGGATAAATTAACTACCCTATTTCTCACTACCTAAAAGAACTGAAGCCGGGGTAAGATTTCGTCAGCGAAAGTTGGCTCAAAAACTGCATGACCCTGGAGCATTTCGATAGTACTAGATATCGTAGGAAGGGTGGAGATTTCCCCTATAATTATTGCGTGGAAGTTGGAATAACAACTATTTACTAAAATGAACTCTGGGAATAAAATTATTCCTTGAGAAAAGAAAAATAAACTATGAGAACAAAGTTATTTACCTAAAATAAACTAGAAAAATGAAATTGTGTATTGGAATCTAAAACTGTGAGAATGAAATCATTATTTAACGTTCAGGCTATGAGAGTCAGATTATTTATTGAAGTCTGAACCCTGAGAAATAAATTTGTTTATTTAGAATCCGAACTATGGGAGTCAGTTATCAATATTTACTCTATACGAATCAATTATTAAAAGTTAAACTCTGAGAATTAAATTAAATTTAACCTATGAGAAAATTATTTATTAAAAATAAAAAAAAACTTTTATTTTTATTTGTCAGACATGATCTCGGGTCCAGAACTGCGTCCTCGTCTGACATCTCATTTATCATACGCTTGTTGACCTGATTCGGGCGTTTATGCATTGCTAAAAAATTTCTATCTAATATGGATTGAACGGTGGTTAATATACCGGTTTGTGTGCGCCGACTAAGAAATCTCGTCTATTCCGACCCATGATGAATTCGTTAGCTGTACCTGCGTGGGTGTGCTGTGTGTGCTGCCTCATTTGCACTCCCTACCATGGAGTTTGTAGATTTCTAGTCAAATGCACATGGTGTGCGCGTCGTAAGGGGCGATGCTTATTGATTTATTGTGTAGTAAGTATGTCAAATTTTGTTGATTTTATTCTGTGAAATTTTCTTATAGGTTCAGGCTTGCTAGTTATCCGGCTGAAATTTAATTCTATTTAGGTTGTCTTTATTATCAGTGAAATTTGGTAATTTAATTTCTACCGATCGTTTAGTTCATGTTCAGGAGGTTATCTCATTACGTCATCCTCGTATTAATATCTAGTATGTATTTTCTATTGGTGTGCGATTTTCATTCTATCAATTTATACGCTGTTAGGTTGGGATCAATAGTTTAATCGGGTGGAATAGTACAATTTCAGATGCTAGAGGATAATCAGGTTCGTTCATTTAAATGATATATATGTTTCACTTTCTATTAGGGTCGTTTGGTGGTATGTCGTATGGGATTTCTAAGTAGTCAGTTGCGCTCTGTTGGATGAATGGTACAGTTCGGCATTTTAATTTTAAATTATTTTCTTTGGAAAATTCGTCGATTTATTTAGGTGGTGTATTAGATGGGTACCAGGTTTACTAAACTATGCGTTTCATGGTTTATTGATGGCAGTTCTGTTCCCTTCAGGTCATTTATCTTCGAGGTAAATCATTTATTAGACATGAATATATACTGATATACTTCTGGTGGTCACGACTTAACGGCTCATATGCTGGATCACATTCGAACTGTATCGTTTTTCCCCTTCCCCTCGGAGCTCGAGTCAACTTTTCGGTAGGTATTAGCTTTATTTCGTTAACTTATGTACTTATTGGGTCCTTTAAAGATGTTACTCTTGGGGACAGGCTATTCAATGTTAAGATTCATTAAATGGGTGATTTCCTCGATTTATTATTAACGGTATAATTTTATTTTATTACTTATCGATTTTCTTCTTTGGTTCCCTTTAGAATAATATTCGTTAGTACCAGTGGTTGGATATTAAGATTTTTTACTATATTCGCGATTCATTTTATTTAAATGGACTATTTCCCAAATTACTAGTATTGAGGGTATGATTTGATTTCGTTAACTTATCTATTTCTGCTTATTTGATCCCTTTTTAGGATAATATTCTTTGGAACTCGTTATCGATCATTAAGACTATAATATTGATTCATTTTATTTAAATAAACCTTGGATTTTTTGTTAATTATTAGGTCGAGAAAACAAAAAGCATGTATTTAATGGATGGGTGGTTGGAACCTTCATTTGGGGTGCAACCCACGGTATTCCCCAATATGGATGGTGCGCTAATGGATCCAATTTATCTATGCTGCTACAGAGTTGGGGTTAACTTAGTATTTGTTGGGAGTTTATTTATTGGTGGCTACAAATATATCGTCTCGGGTGTCTTGTTGAGGGATTTTTTTGGGAGTTATGTTTTCCAAAGGTAATTTAGTGTACTTCTTTGTCCGATATATAGATTGAACTTAGGTATTATTTTAATAGACTATTATATTCATATTACCTTTTCGTCACTATTGGGAATTGCTACGAATTTTTATTATTACTTTAAGTGTCTATAGGGTTTAAATTTCGATATTCGCTTCTGTAGTTTATATTAATCGCGTTAACCTATGGAATCCTACTACCATATTACATGGTTAGATTAGTCTACTTCTATAATGGTTTGGGTTCTCGATGTGAAGATTAGTATTATCTGCGTAAATGACGTCGACTATTTGGAATAATTATAGCGCATAAAAATTTTAATGATTACCCTATCACCTTTATTTGTAAACAACAAAAAGAAAACATTTTTTACTCATAAGCAGTTTAAGTTCTTAACGACTACTAGAGTCTGCAATTTATTTATATTAATACCCTAACTGAAGATTATTAATACGTTCGTGGCAACCGCTCCATATTTATAACTATTTTAACTCCGCCTCTGTGACTCGAGAATTTACGGTCATATTAGATACCTAATGATAGTTTGAACTTATAATTGATTTGAATTTCATAACAACGATTCCATTTTATAATTCCCCGTTACCTTCCCTTAATTGACCTTAGTCGCATTATGTTCACATTATATTTAATGAGTGCCCACTGGACTACTCGGTGTGGTGATTTTGAGCCGTATGTAGAATAATTTAGGTCGAATTTAAAAAAATCGAGAAACGAGGAAGTAGCCAAAAGACCACTTCCTTATTTTTCCTTTCTTCTATACCGAATAATATTGACGTTCCAGCTCCTGCGTTCAGCACGCCGGACCTTCACGGGCACAGATTATTGGCGATATTTCACACACTTACATGAATCCGAATAATATGTCTGATTTTAATGACTTGTGGTGTGTCTTGGCTGTGGGCCGGAAAAATTTCGACAAATTTTAAAACAAAAACATAATTTATATATTATGAATAATTTATTAAAATCAAAAATGAAATTACCAACACGATCCAATCCATACAACAATTCATAAATTATTTTCTCTCCCCACGCCAGCATCCAAGCAGAGCTCTATCGAGGTTGCGAGAATGTGACGTGGAGAGAGTTTCAATTAAAAACTCTCACTTACATAGATTTCTAAAACTAGTTTGATAATTTCAAAAACAATTAAAAATTATGTGAAAATGCATCGGTATATATACCTACTTTTTGGCCCTAACCTTGCGTGTTCTTTTTGATTAAGTAAAACAAAATTCGACCTTGGAATTTTCTAGTGTATTCTAATCTTAATTTTTATTATTAGTGGGTTACAGGGTTTCGAATCTTGCTTATCCTCATGGTTGCCCTAGTAACGCCATACAAAATGATGCTAACCGCCACTTGGCACCCGTTGCTAAGCAACGTTGGTAATGTGTTCAAGTGGTGGATTGCCCGCAAAAATTGAGTATTATCGCTAGTACTGTAATTGCTCGGACAACCCTCGGGTTCAAGAGCTGACGATAGAAGACCTATGCTCGCTTAGCTCTGTCCCATGTGTAAGAAAATCCATGATCGAATGTGGAGAGATGGTTAGAAATCATGATGCAAGTGTTCCTATTAATACCTATACGTACGTGCATTTAAGAAATAATTTAACTACAATTAATTTATTGACATCGATATAAAGGAATATTTATCGTGAGTTAATGGGGTGGATTCGCTGCTCGGCGTCGAGCACGCTCTTTGCGTCCCGGCCGACGGTTATTTGGTTGAGCGGTGGACTGATCTACTGGTTGAGGATTCTTTTGCGCCATCTGGGACGGGGCGAAGACGAGCGGGTAGGTGACTGCTTCCCCCTCCCGACAAACTGCTAAGGCCACTTCTAATAATCGGATTTGAGTCCGGAGACTTTGATTTAACTTGCGCTCTTCTGCCCAGCCCCTTTGAGCCGCGGTTAGGCGTTGGTAGAATGATTTTTGCCTGGCCGGGTCCGTCCAGGTAGATTTCACTTGCTGGACCTCCTTGGTCAGCTGTAGGATTTGTCCATGAAGTGTTCTATTACTCTGCTGTGCTCGGGATAGTTCCCGTTGTAATAACTGAGTTGGATTCATAACTATTATAAACAAAATTAAATTTAGAGATTCATATTACGGGTATAAGCACATCATATTAATTCTCATTTAAACAAAATCCGTATACGACGAAAAAGGACTTTACCTGACAAAAACAAGTTTATAAATTTTATTTGTTAAAGTTAATATAACGAGCAATCACTAATATTGATTCAAAATACTACATGATTGTCACTACTGTTAGGGGAATCTGCTCACCACCAACTCTTCAGGTGTGAAGCCGGAAATGGCCATCGTCGGCCTTTTAGTGCTGCAAGTGCTGTTTGGTGAGGTCTGTTGGGGGTGCCAGTATGAATCGGCAATCCGACCCGCCAGCAAATCTTCCTCTACATTCGCCAAATGCTGGCGAGCTCGGGCCACCTGTGAATCCAAATCTCGCTGCTGTGTCAACAGGTCTTCCAACTGCTGTCGGGCCTGCTGGCGTATTTCTTCTGACGGGCTCCATTGCGTGGATGTGCCCACTCCCAAATTTTCTCGGTCGAGGAATTTCGACGGCGGAAACTCCGGGCATCGCTCTTGGCGATGTTGTGCCCAAGCCCATCTCCAGCGATCTGCGAGGGAGAGTGCAGCATTGAGAGCTGAAATTAAACATTGTCAATGAATATTCACTTACGGGGGAGCCTCAGAAACGCGATTATCGAGATTATTCTACTTGGAATTTCGGCTAATAGGATTTAACATGGGTTGTGATTTCAGGTGGTTGTGGAAGATGCTTCCCTTAAAATATGTCGTAGAGTTTCATCATTGAGGTCTTGGATAAGGTGTTTCGTGACTAAACCTATCATGGGTCAAGAAGAAGACACATTGTATTGTTTTGTTGTAAACACCCTTAAAATTCCTATCCATTTGGTCCCCTTCTTCAATGTCAGCCATCTCCTTGATCAATCGAGTACGTTTATTCGTGAGTGTTAAAATTATAGCTAGGGGCAAAATTTTTGAGGTCTCATTCTGTCGCTGATTTCATAGACACCTGATAGTTTATTTAATTACTGAAATAACCAGTATAATCTGAAAGTTATGCATCAAGATTGTCAGCGTTAGGAATTAACATTAGCCATCACTTTCCTCAATGAAGCTCTGAGTACTCAACTACAGGGCTATTCGTTCTAAACCTACTTCGACGTCCTATTATTAATCTTGTTACGGAGCCGTCCAAATTGGTGATACTGTGCACTCTGCCGCCTTACGAATGATGCATCGTGATGTAAATAGTTTATTGAAATTAATGCTAGTTAAAAACTACAAATTATCTAATAATGTTACCAAGAAATTTTACAATCAAAAATCGTTTATTTATTATTAAAAGTGATAATTATAAAATTCAAAAATGAATTACCACTATGCATGGCGACCAGTCCCGTCAATCCCTCCTTTTCTAAGAGTGCTTTTGGCCCTTTAATTACTCCTTCTGATTGCGAATTAGTTTCCATTGTTTTAGTCGATTTACCGGATGCTGAAAATATTGATTATCCGAGATAACTGATTTGATTATCAATAACATAGATATTGTTTATAATTGGAATGTCTATCCTGTGGAATTTGTCTCTTTCCGCTCAGCGAATAATTAGTGATTAATTTTCGGTGATTGTCGAAAATTCGACATTCCGCGATCTGGTAAGTTTCGTACCTTATATCTTAGTTCTTAATGTAATTAATTCGTTTAGAATTTCGTCAAGCATTTCTATTGCATTTGTCAAGGGTGATCTTTAAGTACCGCAGTGCAACGGTCAAGTAAATGGTGGGTAGTTTAATTTGGGATTTGTTTTCGCACGAGTTATCGTCATTATAGGGGTTCAGAGGCTACTCTCTACTATCCTTTATTGCTTGTCGGTGGGGTTATTCGCTATTTATTGGATGATGGAGTATTTATTGTGCAAGGAAGAATAGATTTTGAATTTTTGAAGGTTTTCAGTTATTTTATTCCATCTTTACGATATCTACGGAATATATTTCCTCATATTAGTTTGGATTATGAAATCATGGGTGCAATTCATCAATTTCTTAAGTAAAATTTTTTTTTTGTCTTACTTTGAATTCAATTAATTAAAATTTAATCCCGTTGATGTAATTTATCTACTAATTTAATTTATTAATAATGCGAGCTTTACTTTGTATCAACGATTCAGTTAATTCAGTTTTTTTTTAAATCAATGACTAGGAGTTAATTCAATTTTCCAAGTAACTAATTCATTTTATTTTAATGTTAAACTACGAATTAATTTATCTATTATTTTATCATCTAGTCAAAGAAAAGAGTTACCCGATTTTTAATCAATAAATTATTCCCCTTTTTAATCTTGAAATTAGTTACTCAATAAGCTACTTCATTTTTAACCAATAATTACTTTATCCTTAATCAATGTATTAATTCAATTACTTGCTTTTACTCAATCGTTATTTCATCTTTATTAAAACTAATTTGATCCATGATTTACTTGTTATTGCTTTAATGTTTATCAACAATTATAATAACTTAATCACTTTACTTTTACTAAATTATAATAATTTGATGAATGCATTACTCAATAACTACTCTAATTGTGAGCCATAAGTCACTTTAATTGTTTCTTTATCTATAATCAATAGTTAATTAATTTAACTTAATTTAATTTAACCGAATCGTTGAGTTATTCATTTAATACTTTTCTACTAATTTAGTTCGAAATATGAAATCAATTAACTATACCAATGCTTTTTATTTAATTCATTTCGAAATATTAATTTAACGTAGTTATACCAACGATTTCACTTTAATTGATTCCAGTACCCTTTCCCTTTAATAGACCTTAGGCGCACTTTATGTTCATATTATATTTTACTGAGTGCCCACTGGACTACTCGATGTGATGATTTTGAGCCGTGTGTAATATAAATTTAGGTCGATTTTACAGAAAGGAGAAACGAGGAAGCCGCCAGAGACTTCTTCCTTATTTCTCGTTTCTTCTATACGGATAATATTGACGTTACGACTCCTGCGTTCCGCACGCTGAGTCTTCACGGGTACATATCATTGGCGATTTTCCACGCTCTTACACGAATCTGTACTATGTAGATTTTGCTTTCTTGCGTTATGTGTTGGCTGTGGGCCGGAAAAATTTCGACAGAATTGATTTTAGTTTATTTAAGTATATAAAAACAATGTATTAATATTAATAATATTTATTAAACAAATAAACATAGTTACCGTCCATGTCAATCCATAAAACAAAAATTGCATAAAATAACATGAAATGAAAATACCTTTCCCCCACGACGACACCCAAGCAGAGCTCTACCGAGGTTGCAAGGATGTGACGTGGAGAGAGGGCTCCAAAATAAACGTTTCTCACCTAAAAGTAAGATTCTGAAAATAGTTTTAAAAATAGTTTCAACTGGTTAAAATGGTTTACAAACGATTTCAAAAATGGTTGAATTTAATGTGAAAATGGATCAGTATTTATACCTATTTTCTGTCCCTAACTTCGCATGTTAAATTTGATGCAGTAAAACAAAATTCGACCTTGCTATTTTCTAGTGAATTCTATTCTTTAATTTTATTATTTTTCAATTTATTTTAATAATTTTTTATTTAGAATTTTTATTGAATTATTACTAATTCAAATTTTTCGATTTAAGTTTCATTTTCATGAACTTTTATTAATTTTTCAATTTCGTCGAAGTTGTTGTGTTTTCTTGTTATGTTTGTGTTTGTATCGTGCGAATCTTGGTGCGTTTTGTTATTATTTTAATTTATTTTTGTGTTTATTAATTTATATTTAATTCTCTTTTTTCTTATATTTGATAGGGTTTAATTGGTGTTTAGTAGGTTTATTTAAATTTGCATGTTATATTTTCATGTGTGTTACTGATCCATTTAAACATTCCTCAAGGCCGTTTACGTTCTGGCCCAACATAAAACACTCGGGGGTCCGTAAAATTACGACCCGCAATTTCGATTGATTTTCAAAATGATACATACATTGTCCTTTTCAACATTCACATTCATAAAAATATCTACGGTAAAGTTAATCATCAAGGTAAAGATGGACTTAAGGTCCGGCTACGGTACATAATCAAATAACAATTGTATAGTTTAATATCCATGTAAATCAGTATGAGTTAATAAAATCAGTTCAAATCACTGTAGATCAGTATGAGTTAGTAAAATCAGTTCAAAATCAATGTAAATCAGTTATATTTGGTTTCGAATGAATAACTGACGGCTTGGGTTTCGCTTTCGAGCTGAGTTGATCTTGAGGGGTGATTGATGGAAATATGCGAGAGTTTTGCAGTTTCGTTAGTTTTGTTAATTTTCGAATTTGGATGAACATTCTTCTGAATTTTTGCATTGGGGTATTTTGCCTTTGTTTGTTTTTCCTTAGGCCGAGAATGAGACAGCATATTAGGAGTATCATGTTAGATGTTATACTAATTGGTAGTCTAAGTTTGATTGATAGAATTGTTGTACTGGGTTCATTTTTCTGTCCCACTTGTTTTCCTCGTTGCTTGGTGATGGATAGGACGATTTTTTGAATTTCTTGGATTGGTTTATTATTGGGATTTGCTTTAGCTTTCTTTTGGGATTTGCCTGGTAATGATTTCCAGGGTTTTCTTTATCTCTCGGTTCTCATTTTTTATAGTGGTTATCTCTTCATTATTTTTCAATAGGGTTTGTATCATTGCTTGGGTTTTCTCGATATTCTGTTTTAATTCGTCCTTGTTCTCTTTCATGGGACATTGCATGCATTGAAGGTTTATCTGCTGACATTCCTCGTTTTTGGGGTTTCTGCAAATTTCTTTGAAATCAGCACAGGTACTGTCTTCTTTTCTGAAGGGTTGGGTTTTCTCGCATTTCTCCAACGGGTTCTCAGTATTGCATTCTCTCATTATTATTATCATTGTTATCCATAACGTTGGACTCATAGTTTTCATTTCTAATATATATCAATCAATTTTTGTGTCTATTTACAATTTTATTCAACTATATACAGTGGAGTTTTAGCCCTTTTTATTCTTTCTCTTTTTCCATAATTGAGTGTATCTCACACTCCGTTTTAGTCCTACTCTCTGAAAATCTCATTATTAAGACTTGGGCTTTTATCAATCGCTCGGTTATTTTTGGGAGTTCTTTTAGTCGTTCTTTGTTTTCTTTAATTATCCTTTGTTGATTATGAATTTTCATTTGAAGATTCCTTTCTTTTGTTTGTGTTCTTTTGAGTTGGCGCTTACCATTTATTCGTTTAGTTGTTTGCTTTTCCAGTTTTCGTTTTGCTTCCTGGAGTTGTTCTGTTAACGCTTTGATTTCATTCTGAGTTTGTTGATGACTTTCTTTTATTTCTCTGGCTTCTTTACAACTATCCTCTAGTTGTATTACATATCTTTGTTCGCTTTTTCTGCTATCTCTCATTCTTTCTGCTTCGGTTTTCCAATAATCCTCCAGGACTACACGAGTTTTTATCTCGGCTAATTCTCGTCTTAACCGTTCATTTTCTCTCTTTTGATCCTTGTTTTCCCCCATGCTGGATGTTAATTTCCGTTTCATCACATTGACTAGCTGTTTTGATTGTATTAACTGTTGATTTATCCGGGCGATTTCTGATTCTTGTTCCTCCACTAACTTTTGCCATTCTTTTCTTTCTGCTCTCCATCTTTTACTGTAATATCTCAGTGGGTCTTGCTCGATTGGTTCCACTAATTGGATTGGGCTTGGTATGCATTCTCCGTCTTCTAGATTCATTCGGATTTCTATTTCATTCGAGTTCATACTAAATATACATCGATTACAATTTTTGTTTTTATCATTTTATTATTTCATTATTTTTACACTTTTTACAGGTTTTTCTCTTTAAGTTTATATTACTGTTTCGTCCGTCTCCCCGAATCCTTCATCGGGTTCGGCGGGTACTTGAGTTGGTATCTCCGTTGGATATAACGGCATAAGCAGGATTGGTGGTCGGTTCTGTAAAGTATTTATTTCTTCTCGTAGAGTATTTGATATTTGTATCTCTTCGTCTAAGAGATAGGCAAGATATTCTGCATTTTCGGTTAATTCCTCTACTTGCGTTTCCAATCGATGCGTGTTTTCTAACACTTTTAATTTCTCAATCTCTTTCCTCAAATCTGCTCATTTTCCTCATACCCTTGCTTCATCGTTTTTATTTCCGCCTCGACTTGTTTCTTCAGCTGTTCATTGACTTCACGTTGATGTCTCAACTGAATCTCTTTGAATACTGCAACTCCTCGGTGTCCATTCACCTCCTGTTGGAGTTCTGTTATCCTCTCCTCTAATTGTTGTTTCTGTCGTCTCTCATCAGTTTGTTCATTCAGGGTTTCTAGTATTTTCTGATTTAGCTGATCGATCCATTTTCTGTGGTCCTTTTCGGTTTTTCTGAGCCTTCTTATTGTGTTTTGTCTGGCTTGTTCATGGTATTCCATTGTTTGGATTTCTTCGTTCAGTTCCTCAATTGTTTCTTTCTGTACTTCGACTTGTTCCCAAAGCTCCCAATCTTCCATATTTAATATCCTTTTGGGTAACAGTCTTATCTCTTTCTTGGCTTCTCGGTACTGGTCCTTCCATTTTCTTGCTTCTAGTTTGATCCACTTTTCTTTGTCTTCCGTTTTTATTTGTTGTATTTGTCTCTGTTTAAGAGTCTTTTCTTGTTCTATGAGCATCTCCTTTATTCGAGTTTGTTGCCATACTATTTCGTGATCTTGTTTTTGTATGTGTTCCCATTGCATCGCATTCTCGATCCTCGACAACTTATACTTGTCTTTCCACTTTCTCGCTTCTCCTGTTGTTTGGATCACCATTCTTTCTTGTCTGTCGTCTTTGGGCTCTCTAATTTTCTTTGATGGTTTTGGCCCTTGATTTCTCAGTTTATTAATCTCTATCTTCGCGTTCTCCCATTTGGCTTTGTACGCTCTTGCTCTATCTTCCTCTTCAGCTATTTGCTGAATGTAATGTCTAATCCGTGCTTCCAAATTACTTCTTGAGTGTTCTCTATCTTCTGTCCATTTGGCTTTCCAATGGAGTGCTTGACGTTTTGCCAATTCTTTAGCTTGTTCCATACTCGTCCTCTTGGTTTTCTCTATTCGGTATTGAGTGCTAATTTGTCCAATTTCTTCCTGCATTTGCTGTATAATTTTTATAGTCTCCTCTCCTTCTTCCTGTATTTCTGCCTCTTTATCTTTTATCACTTCTCGCAATCTTTCTATTTCACTTTGTTGATCCTGCTTCTCTTGCTCTAGGGTTTGTATCTCTTTCCTTTGGTTTTTGATTCTAGTTTGGTTCCGCATAAATTCCTTCATCATTTCCTCTTCCCGCTCTTGGTACGTTTTCTCTTTTCCTTCCGGGTAAGTTATTTTTTGTTCTAGTTGTTTTTCCCACTTTTCTTTCATCATTTTCGTTTTCAGAGTCTCTCGTACTTAATTCTTCTCTCGATTAATAGCATTTTCTTCAATTGCGACGTTCTTTGTCTCCATAATTCTACTTCTTCATTTGTTACTTTTATTGACTGCTGCGTTGATCTTTGATTACTGTGGGTTTTGGACTCCTTCGGCCTCTTTTACAACTTCTTTTGTCTATTTGGTGGAATTCGAATAATTGTTTTTCTGAAATATTAATATTGATTATTTCTCTTTTCAATCATATCCAACAATTATTTATCATAATTTACATCATCATGTTACATTCCGTATCTCGTATTTTGTGATTTTTTTGATTTTTATAATTTTTGTTTTCATTTTATCCTTTATTTACCACTTTTACACGTTGCTCGTTTTTATTTTACTGAATACAGCGAACGGAATTTCTTGATCCGCCCCGTTGATCGTTTGCTACACAAACTGGACATATATGCGACTTTTACTCCACATGCTTCGCATGTGACCATTATTATTCCCACAAGGAGTATAAATTATTTACGACATGCTTTTGCCAACTGTTCACATTGATACTGCTCCGAAAATAGCTTCTTGTTTATCATTGATTTGTCTCGATTCTCTTCAGGTTTCCCTTGTTATCGTTTGATAGCTCGGAATTACTGCTAAGAGTGTTCGAGTCGTACCCACATTCTAGGTTATTGGCTACTTTCCTTTAATTAATTTTCTCATTTTTTTGGTTTCTACTCCTGATAATAACATTATGGTTCTCGTTCTTCGGTCGATTCTATATATATCTTCGATTTTGGTTGGCTAATTTTTACTTCTTATTTCTTCGACTCTTTTTCTTGTTCTATACATACATTTCACTTTAAATATGCTTTTGAGCTTTGTGACGTTCTGATCTGGTATTGGTTGTGATTTTTACATTCCTTCACACCATTTATTTTCCTCTTGCTGTTTGGCAATATCCTTGACCTCAGCAAATTCTCTGCTCTTGGATTTCCTATTGAAGTTTTTAATTCTCTCTTCAAATGTTCTATTTATAGTCCTCTTCTTTCCCATTATTAGTTTCTGCTGGGTCTTCGAAACATCTTTATATCGTTATCTTTTCTCGCCTCCCTTTTCATCTTTATCTAATTCTTGATTGTCGAAGTCCTTCCATCTGCTTTATCGCCTTGATGTTCCCGATGTTCAATGTTAATTCTAAATGGGCAGGTTGAAAATTTCCTCAGGGTGTTCTCGTTTTGCTGTTTCTCCTTTCTCCAATGCGAGAGTCTTCCTTGACAATAAAGTAACAGGTAACTTCATCGGTAGTTCGGGGGCGTTCCTGAGAAAAAAGAATTCCTCTGTGCTGACCATTTCTTTACTTTGTCGGTTCAGTAAATACTTTGTTATTCTTTGACATGTTACAATACCTTTGTTCCTCTTTTCTCAAATTTTTGTTTTTACTCTTCTCTGTGAGTAAATTACTTCATCATTTTCCAACGGTCGTCCGGTTCGTGTCTGAAAACTGGTATAATGCACGAACTTGCGATTAACTAGGTTTGATTTTTTTCCTCTTCCTCTTGAGTTTTCCAGATAGTCTCGTCCATATCGAATCTGGTCCTGTTTCCTCATCTGTTACTGTTTATCTCTTCGCTGGTTCCGCTTGCCATCTAAATATACGTCATTATTTTTTTGAATTTCGTTTTTTCTGATTTTTCTTGATTATTTGTAATTTTTCGATTATTATTGATTTTTATTGTTTATTTACATTTATTACACTTCTTTTCTTCTCTTATACACACCGTCTTGTCTGGCTTATCCAACTTCTAATTTTATTACAGGTTAATTCTTCTCGCACGAATCCTTTCTCCTCTCAGTCGTTGTTATGTGACTAAAACGTGGTGGTACCAATGCTGTATTCCAGCGTCGGTCTGTTGTCTCCCATCTGTGGTTCATTCCTGTTCCTGTGTGGGTTACGATTAATTCCTCTTGTCCTTTCAATTGTTAATATCATATTTTTGTTTTAAGGCCATGTTAATAATTCATTATCATCAATCTCCTCTTCCTACTCTGACGAAGACCACTGATGATGCGTTGCCCGTGTGCATTCCCATCCCCATTGGATATAATCTAATGTCCAATTTGTATCCATTCTCCCAACTGTATATGGTGGACTATCTAGAATTCTCTGTGTTCCATCTTTTGCTCTCTGGAGTTTCTCTGGCGAATTCGGTTATTTTTCATCATAAATGGTGCTGTAGACTGCTTTTACTGGTTATCGAAGCTGGTTGTTTCTAAATACTTTATGCTGGTGCTCATATGTTGCATTTTCTTTTCCCATTTCGGCATTTTTCTTGAGTTGTATTTTCCTTGGCTTTTCTCAAATTCTATTCTGGACTCTATATTTCTGTTTAAGTGCCTTTTTGTGCATCATTTTCTATTTGGACGTAGGCTTTAATACTTCCCATGCCAAACATTCCTATCGTTCTTCATTATGTTTCGGTATGCATCGAATCTGTTTTCATCATATGCTTTTGAATTTTCCGTAGATGATAGTTGTGTTTGACAATTAAACAGTTCTAACGACATTTAGACTGGTTGCCGATAATTCGTTCAATGTTCCTTTCAAATTTGACTTTCTCTTTCCTGTCGCAGTTGTTTGCGCATATTCCTTCATACATTGTCCACAATTTGTTCCTCTTTTGGATTCCGATGTTCCATTTCTATTTTTATCCATTTGTCGATTGACCCACAGAATTCGCATTTTTTCCTCTCTCTTGATGCCACACTTTATGATTTCTTTCATAGTCTTTTCGTGTGGTTTACATTTTCCGCATAGTATCTTCGTATATTCACATTCGTTTGTGTGGGACTTTCCGGCTTCCTTCATAAGTCACTTCTCCACTTTTGCATTCTTTTTACTCGGCATTGGATTAATAGATTATTGATTTCTTGTGTGGGGGACTTATCCATCTGTTGTAGGATTCTTCATCTCTTTCGATCGTTTCGTCCACATTTCCAGGGCATGTTAAAATCTTTGCTTCTATTACTTTTATCGTACAATCTGTGCATATTCTGCTATCCGCATTTTCGTCATGTCTCGCTCCAATTGCGCAATTTCTTTTACTTTACAAAACCATTTTAGTCCTTTTCCTTATATCATCGCCAATTCTATTTTATCTTTCATTATTCGTCTAGCTTCGGATGGATTCTCGCCTCTTTATTCTCTCGATGTTGTCTGCATATCTTACAAAAATTTTTTCCAAATTTACTTGACGTCTGCTTTACTGTCTGTCGTTTTTGATTTATTACATATTTACAAGGTACGCTTTATTTTTATTCCACTGTTTGAATCCGGGTTCTGGGTGAATTCTGGCATCCGAGCGCTATCCATTCCAGCAACTTGCGTAGATCTACAGGCTGCTGAGTTGTTACGTAATCTTCCTTAATTTCATCAGCTTGCCATCTTTAATTTGATCTGCTAATGTTCATTCATTTCTGTAGTTGTAGTTCATTGTCCTTTGTTAGCTCTTCCGTCTTATGGGCTTGTGTAGGACCTCTGTCACACCTTTACCGTTAATTACTAGGTGATATTTGATCCACTGGAGTTTGCGCATTGTTGGGTTATTCAGTGTCATTAATGCACATGTCGTCTCCACGTTTGCCTCGATTCTTTGGTCTTGGTTATATTCCCTATTCAATCTTGCATCTTATAGGTACATTCGGCAGCTGCTGGTTGTTGTACGCTTCTGTTGAACGGTGTGATATTCTAACTTTGGTTTTGTTGATTCGTATTACTCGGATTCATCTGTTGGTTATAACTATATCATTTAATTCATCGGCTATTTCCTCTGTTTGTTACTATTTCTGACGGCAATTTGGTTACAAATATTTATCATAAATATACATATATTACTACTATTATATACCATATATTTTCACACCTATATACAACGTCTCATTTCTCGTTTTACACATCGTCTCGGGGGACTCTATACGCAATGTCCCGTATATCCCCATATTTCTCATTCATTCATCTGGTATACATCAAATTCATTTGGACCATTTGTTCGTGCTTCGATAATGGCGGTTCTTTTAAACCAGGTTTGGCTGTACTAGAATCTTCCTATGATTTCAATATTCCATCGGTTCTTTCTCGTCGTATTGTCCTAATTCGATATCATAGTTTGATATTTTTCTACTGCTGGCCATATCTTCTCTATCGTTGGCTTCTTTCTGCATTGGTATTCTCACTAAATTGGATTATTATAACATTTACTACGCTCCACCCACTCTTACTATTGCTGTTGTCTATCCCAAATCTTTTTATTCATTGTAATTCTTTTCTCTAGGTTGCCATGGTTGTAATTTCTCTCTTGCATTGTTGTCTCCTCCATTATTCTTTCTTTTGGTTGCTACATTTTTAAGTACTTTTCTGGATTGTTTCATAATGCTTCGTGAATTCGAAAGGTGACTGTCGTCCATGAGCATTCCATTTTCCATGTTTCGTTACCTTGTTTTTCTTCTCTGATGATTTGTTATAGAGTGAATCTGTCGCATTGAACTTTGGGTTGTTTCTGATTGTTATCGTTCTCGCAATGTTCGTGGAGTTCCTTTTTGTGATATTTATTAATATTTCCCAGTTCCTTTTTCGTTGAGAATACGATACTTTTGATTCGTTATAGTTTTGCTTGTCTCCACAATTGGATTCTTTGTTTACTGTTTCACTTTCCTTTGGGTTCATATTACTTCAAGATTTTTTGTGATACGGTTTTATCACCGGCTGTTCTCAATTAAATTTCCTCTTATTTGCCGCGTTCTGATCTATGCTTTATTATTACTGCTTTACTTTCATCTGATTCTGGGTTGGTATGGTTCCTCTTTTGTTTCTTTTCTGGATGTTTTGTCGTAGTTTGATTCTAGTAACTTTTCTTGTTATTGATTTCCAGAATCATCTCTTCCTTTCTGAACGTGATACTATATTCTTTCCACGTTTTCTTTTGTTTGGAATGCAGGTATCTTTTGGATTTTTGATGATCCTCATTTGTGAACTGACATTTGATTCTTTTCATCATCGTTCCGTTCTTTTTAGTTTCGAATACACAGACGTTTTGTAATGGTTCTTTACCGCATATTTTTCGACTATTATCTCTTCAATCCGACCTTCTTTGGGTTTGCATATCTACTTCTATTATTATTCTTTGTTTTCTCGTACTCGACGTCTTATTAAGGCTGCTTCTTTTGGTGTGCTGAATTTCTCTCCCCAGGTTTTGGCTAATGTGCAAGTTATTATAATGTCATTGTTGGCACATATCTTATATTTCTGCATTTTCCTTCTCAAGCTAATTTCATTCCGCATTTCTTTCCTGCTTTCATATTCATTTCCAACAATCGTATAAATTTTATTGTGTATACCACTTGTTCAATTCTTTCTATTTCCTTGATTTATATTCGTAGTTTGCCTATCCCTGCTCGTACTTGGATTTTTACGTTCCATTATCTTGTAGCATCTTACATACGTCTTTGGTGGTTTGACGTGATGCAGTTTTCGATCGTATCTTTCATCTTCTCCTGGTTTTCCTATGAGATCGATATTGACAAACTTATGCATTGTGTTCATTGTCATGTGTGTAAGCATATTCTTCACTCTGCGCTTCCTTTATCGTTTATGTTCGTATCTGACGATTTATTTCTTTCGGTGATGTTTTCGGTCGGCTTCTGTTAAACTTTGATGGAACGTAATCAAATATCATATTTTCTGTCAGCAGGGTCGGTCGGTTTTGATCTTTTTCTTTGTGTAGTATCTTTTTAGTATGTAACAGTATCCCTTGGTTTTGTTTCTCTCGTTGTTATTGTGTTCGAATCCTTGACGTTTCTTGTTGGATGGTTCCTTTTTCTTGTTGTGCGGATCTTATTTTCGTCTTTATGTATTTGGTCTGGTGTCTTGAATGCATCTTGGTTCTTATGCCGCTGTCACACCTCCTTCTTCATTATTATTTTCCATCCCGGGTTTCCTTTTAAAGTTCTCACTGCGACATTATATTACTTAAGTATTTCTCGGTATTACGTTTTATTATTCTTGCTTTTATATCGATCCATTTCTATTTATCTCTTGTTTGCATCGCTTGAAATCTATTTGCTTTTCGATGCCATCTGTTAATTATCATCAATCAGTTGTTTCCTTTCTATCTCCACGTTCGTATGCTTTCTTTTGGATGATTGACTGTGATTACGTCCTTCCATTCTCAACATTGCTTATTTATTGTTTTTTGGGGAATGGATAGGTGAGACATATATTGTTTCTTTTAATAGAACGTTTCTGTTTCCTTTACCATTATAGCTTTAGATCGAATACTTGAGTTGATGAGCCTTCATAGGTCCATTTCATCAGATGGCTGCTGCTCGTCTTGTTATGGCGTCGATGCTTCATAGCGTTTGAATTGTTTTGCCCATCATTTCTTCTCTCTACATCTGTCGCATTACTGGTTATAAATTTTATTGCGCTTGCCTGTCTGGATTTTCAGTGATCAATGTTTAATACATTATTTTTCTCCATTATCTTTTTCTTTAAACGATTCGATCCTGTTTTTAGTATTCTCTCAGGAACTGTATGTAGAAACATCTGGCTGCAACCTGCGAACAATAATCGTGTTTGTCCTCTTCATTTGGTATATTTGAAGGTACGTCCGCATTTCTGCATGAGTTGGATTAATTCTATTATCCTTGAGTTGTTTCTGTGTTGTACACTCGCAATATGTAAAGGTACGTTTCCTTCTACATCTGCCATAGTAAGACATGGGTTTTCCTCTCTTTAATATGCGGTCCATTTCTGGTGAACTTCTAGCTCCTTAGCGTTAATCCATTGCGATTTTATCCCGCTTTAGTTACTAATTCCTCTCCATCCTTTCCCTATATCGACCCATTCTGGCATTATTCATCTGATGGCTTTTGCCTATTATATCCATCCTGTCATACATTCGTCTTGGGTCGCGTTCAGAGTTATTTTGCGGATTATCCGGTTAGGTTTCTTCTGCAGTTTATTTGACTGTCGCTTCTATTTTTCGACTCATCCGTTTCGTCCGTTTATTACTCAGTGTTGAGTTTGTGATGCTGTTTGCATACTCATTTCTCTGAGTTGCCTTGTGTTATTGTTCTCGGGTATCGCTTATACATCTACCTCACTGTTACGTAAATAGGCTAGTGAGTGGTTATTAGACCAATTAAACTCGAGCATTGTTCTCGTTTACACATACATTATTTCATAATCTTACCACTCCTTCTGTAGTCTTTCTGGCTTACATCTGGGATAATCTTCGGGTTGCGATTATCACCCAAGTCTCCGACCATGAAAATTATGTTCGACGTACGTCTCGCTTTTGTCGTGCAATTCTTTTATAAGCTCTCTTGATTAAATCTAATGATCATTACCTGCTGTTTTTCCAGATCTTCTTGCATTTCGCTCCTTTTGAACACCTGCATTACATAATCATCAATGCCATATACTAGGTGAATACGGCGGTTCGATACTCTAATTGTCTATCAGCATGTTGCATCTCTGCGCTAACATTTAGTTTGATGGACTCATTTTCGTTGCTGCATGTATTGAACATTCGTATATGCCATAAGCATAGATATATATCTATCTCAATCTTTTTGCGTGTCTTTACTGATCATAATTCGACATCATTTCTCTAAGTATGCCATTCGAAATCCAGCTTCGGTTGTCCATTTGTTTGTGGGTGATATGGTGACGTTTCTTAATTTCGCGATTCTGAAGTAGTTCGTTACTTCCTCTATGATTTCCGCTCATGAACATTGGTTCCTTGATCATCGGATCTGTGGGTGTTCCATATCTACAGCATATTTCCTCTACTAGGGGAATTCTCGCTATGTTCTGGCTTTTTGATCTGGTATTGCGAATTGCTTCCGGAAATTTGCATAAATAATCTGTCCACTACCAATATGTAAATATTTCCATCGTTAGTTCTGGCTAATCGGTCCTACTACATCCATTGCGATCAATTTGTCATGGAGTTTCATGCGTGGATTGGCATTGCATTAGCGGTGCTTTCAATTTTACTTTCCTGTGCTTTTTCTGGTTGCACATATCAGAACAATTCTTCATCCATCCTTTTGCGTCCTCTCCGATATTGGCCATAACTATTTTATGGCCGTAATCTTGCTTCGTCTTTTTTGCTGACATGTGTCCTCCAAGTCTTTCCATCGTGAGTATTGCATCAATACTTCTTTTCGTCTGCCTTTCTTGGTAACACTATGATGTCGTTTCTCGCCACTCATTAACTAATTAACCATCCCTTCTTTCTGGTGTATCGGATGTCTGTGTTTTCCATATGCTCTCTTAGTTTACTGTTGTTAGTCGAAAATTTTCATATCGTACGTTTCCGATGAATTCGATTATTGTTATTTAACTCCTTCGTCTTCTTCTGCTATTTCTCCGTACTTCGTGAAAATCGATGTCTTCTGCGATTTATCATAGCATATTCCGCTTGACATTCATGATCCAATTAGATTCTCGATACAAAATCTGAGATACAATCTGCGTTGGCGTTGGCTTTATCTTATTTGATTCTATATACGGCGAGTAGTTTCTTGCAACTGAATTGCCCATCTCATTATCTACTAGAGGCTCTTCTGTGTTGCCTAGCCATTACCAAATGGTTGATGATCTGGTCATGATAATATCTCATGACCCCAGTAATAAATATTTGAAAACTGTTTGATAGCCTTGGATATCTGCTAAGTGCCTCTCTCTCAAGTCACTGATAATCTTTTTCGTGCTTTCTTGAATAGTTCCCGGACTGTAAAATCCAACTAACTCGTTCTCTTTTCTCGTCATCCCAGTTGCCCTAGGACTGCTCCAGATGGCGTATTCGCTATGCATCTGTCGCTAACCAAAAATGGTTTCTTAAAATCTGCTGTGATGACGATATTGGTGCTGATATCAGTTTATCTCTGAGTGTTTCAAAGGCTGTTTTTGTTCCTTTCCCATATAAAATTGGGTATCTTTATCAATTCTTGTATTGGATGTCGCGATAGATTGCATAAAAACTCTTGATGAACTTTCGATAATATCACACATAGCCTAAGAATTCCTGTACTTGCGTGGACTGTTTTTGGCCCACAGGGCAATCTTTATCTTTCAATGTTTCTGTGGTCGGTATCTTTGCCCTTTTGCTGACACATATGTCCTAAGAAGGTTGACTTTTCCTTCTGCACCCAAATCGGCATTTTGGAGGGTCTTTAATTTTAATTTCCATTTGTCTTATGTTCGAACGAATACATTTCGTATATCTTCTTAAGAAATGTTGCTCGAAGGTACTAGAATAATTTAATCAAAATCATCAATTACACCAATACATTGTCTTGACATGCAACCGTGATTACAAAGATTCAATATATCTCTGGATGAAGGCTGGTTCATTTAGTCAGTCGAAAGCATTTTCATTGAATGCTATAGGTCTCTTTCAATTGTAAAGGCCAGTTTTCATCTCCTATCCTCCTCTTTACTTTATTTGCCAATAGCCACTTTTTTAATCATAGCGATGTAAATAAAGCTGCTCCGTGTAATGTTTGTAACATCTCATTTATATTCCGCCGCGTAACGGCGTGTATTCCCGTTTTGTATACGCATTGAGTCGTTTCGATAATCTATACAGACCGTTGTGTTCCTCTTTTTTCTTTATCCATGACCACTGGACAATGTGCCATGCGAAGCAATTGTCGATTACTCCTGCGTTCTAACATCTTTTGAAACTTCTTTTTCTGCTTACTGATTTTTTGAGCTTACTGACCAATCGATATGCGTACATGTTATTTGGGTATCATCGTTACATGGTATTGGTGTGTTGCGTCACATCGCTACTTGTACCAAAGATCTAAGTCAGATGCTGCAAATCATAATCTTTTAATTTCCCATGTAGCAGTTTCTTGTAGTTGCTCCTTTCTCGGTTTCTTCCAGTAGACTAGACTGTCATTCCCATAATTCTTCCTCTTTCCTCGGTTTTCGATGCTGGCGAGTTCGATGTCCATCATCTGGTTGTTATTTTCCAATTCTTTCGTTTTCGTAAATACTTTGTCTTCCTCGTCAAAAATTGTTATGTTGATTGGAATTTCACTGTTATCGTTTAACACACACTATCTACATCTGGCTTAAATGGCAGTCTTTCTTCTTCTCGAATTGGTGGTTCAGGCTCGAAAATCATTTTTTTTCCTCTAGTTTCCTCGTTCACTATTTACGTACAATCATTTGTGTCCCCTGGCACCATATTTTCCGGCATCTCAGCTTCTATTTCGCATACATATCTCTCGCGTTTTTATTTCTCAAACTCCATTATCCTAAGAGCTATTACTTATCTTTTAATAGATTCTGGCATGAGATCCGTTCCAATTATACAATCTGCGCTCGTCTGTCCTGCATAACTGCTAGATACGTATTGATTTTCACATCTTTTGTATTTCGTATTGACCAGATTTTTTCCGATGACTGCTACCGATTCTTTGCCTGCAAGTTTCACATCCACATGTTAGCTTCTTCTATACATGCACAAATTTCCAGGTAATTTTATCCATTTTTATTGTGAGCATGTTTGCTCGGATATCAATCATTCTTTTATCTCTTATCCAATTTATCTCTCATGTGGTACCGTTAATGTTGTCCAGCTAATGTTTGACACATGGCTTATGGTTCGAGTTTCCGGTCTGATCCACACTTCTCGATCTTTGCTAGTTCTTGGTTACTAAGTTGACCCAATTTGGATTCGGTTGGTACGGGTAGATGTTTCGTTAGGTTGTGTCTTGGTATGGTCACGTGATCTTTCTACCGAGAGTATTTCTTCTCTACTGATTTTTGCGGTTTTCTTTAAACATTTCATAATGGCTGGTGGTGGATGATTGATAATGTCCACTATGTCTTGTCTTTCGATTTTTCCCATTGTTTGAGTTGGTTCTTGGAGTTAGCATCTGGGTTCCTCCTTGCATCTTCGTCAGTTGCGCTGATTATTCGCTGCTATCATCTTTGAAATTTATCATCGTTTCCAGTTGCTCGTTTTGTCGCTTCATTCTGGTTTTCTCGGCTTCTTAATCTCATTATTGCTTTGAACTTTTCGTACCGACCTATCTCATCAGTACCATCCATTTTAGTTAGCATTCCTTACTAATCTTTTACTCTGTTGAATATCTTTCTGAGTGTCCATGATAACACCATTCGTTTTCTGCTTAAAACACGTAGAATCCAATTGACCCATTTTCCAGTTGATTTTCCTTGGCTCTTTATGTAGAGGTCGAAGATTGCTACATTGTTGTGTTTAGATGTACTCTTACATTTGATGCGATGAGTATTATAGTGAAATTCCTGCCTATCATATGTCCGAAGATTAAAAATCTCCCCACATGGCTTCATCAATTGTTAAGCTGTCAGCATGTTGGAAAATGGCTGCAGTGATAACACACATTCAGTAGTATGGGTTTCTCCATAGTCGTTTACTCCGTTATTGTTCACGATATTGGCATATAGTATTGCTTGCCTTTTGCTCGGATAATAAATGTATCTCTGGCTCGTTCCAGAGATCTTTGCTTTGTATATGCACCACCTTTGTGAAATATCTTCTACTGGTTGGATTCTGCTCTCCACCTGGCCAATTCTGTCAGTCCAAATATTTTTGTGCCATTACAATTACTCGAGTCGGAATTCGATAACAAATCCGTTCTTATCTTCGAATAATGTCCAATATACAATAGCATTGCAACCCTGAATACATATTACGGTACCAAAATTATCTTTCTGGATTTATCATCTTGTTACGGACTGAGCGAAATCTGATTTTTCCTTTGATGCATTATTTCTTAATTCATTTATGCAATTATCTCTTGGAATTGTTGAATTCTCTGGCAGTTTGCAATTGTCTTTTCGTTTGGTATGTATTACTCATATATCTCCAC
Source organism: Schmidtea mediterranea (assembly GCA_022537955.1). Lineage (NCBI taxonomy): Eukaryota > Metazoa > Platyhelminthes > Tricladida > Dugesiidae > Schmidtea > Schmidtea mediterranea. The sequence goes on along the minus strand of CM039679.1, from coordinate 263,004,936 downwards.
GGATTCTCCCAATAATTGATCCTTCTTTGGAGTCGTAGTACATAGGATTGCGTTATCCGGAATTCGTGATTCCATTGCTAACCTTTGTCTTTTAGTATTTCTCTGTTAGATACAGTCATTTTTTAACAAATCGTAGTATATTTTCTGTTGATGCCAACCTCTGTATGATATAAGAAATCCATCTGTAATATTTACTATAGAGATAATATTTTAATCCTTGGGTCTATTTGTGCTTTTGCGTTCGGTATGTTGCTTCGCGATGAAAAATATTCCTTTATTAATTATGTACTAGCTACCTTCGTCACATCCTTGCTCACCATTCGCCCTTTCATAAAATTCATTCGCGATTCATGTAGATATCAGTCCTGATAATTACTACCGTTGGCGTAACCTCTGATTCCGAAGTTGTGGTTTTCGTTGGTTTGATCCGATTCTTTCGTTCTCCGTAATTCATCCAGTAGCGCTTCTTTGCGTATTACGTTCTGTTCACTTGCACGCGTCCTTGCACTTCGTCGAAATTGCGCTTTTCCAATAAAGGTGAGTCTACAAGATTCTGGGTATCAGCGTTGAATATACGATCGTTGACATGCCCGTATTAGCATGATCTATCTGTTCCAGCATTGGGATACCTTCTTTCATGCTTGCTTATCTGGATCAAAATATCCCTTGATATTTTTCTAAACTCTTATTGGTAGCTATCTCTCTTCTTTT
>CM039679.1:262878851-263004125 GCA_022537955.1 Schmidtea mediterranea | reverse complement strand
AAGAGAGAGGAGTCAATGTTCCAGATTTAATGAGTCAATTCAATTGACATCCAAAGGTTCTATCAGAAAATCATATATATGACGCTGCAAGCAACCGATAAATCCGCCAATCACTAGGCAGTGAGGATTATAAAACGGGAGTCTTCAAATCAATTTAGAATAAACGCAAAAAGTACCAACTAAATGAAATAGTGCGACAGCAAGACAAATAATCCCGCAAGGTTCGGACTACAAAACAGGAACACAGAATACTCACAAGATAGGGATAATACACAATCATACTCATCGGAGACGAAATCGACCCGGATACAAACTTGATAATGCGAAAATTACCAAGAGCTTTACCCTTAAAATGCCATCAGGAATGTATACCGTTACACACCGCCATACAGCAAACGACAAAGATACCGCAGCTTGAAAATGTTAAATATATTAAGAAAAATGCGGAGAAAAACCAAATAGAAGGGGGAAAGAATGGCAGAAAACAGCTCTAATGTATACGCTACCTCATCCGGAGTAAGAAATGACGTAATACAAGAACGTAATAAGAACCGGTTCGGACTAACCAGAGGGGAAAAGGAATCAAAGGAAGACGATTGGGAGCTGTAGTACTCGACTTGGCAACTAACGAACCTTAACGTGGCAATGATAATTTATAACAGAAACGCACGAGAGGAATAGGAGGACATTATGGCGGATTACTCATAAGACTATCGATGAATACCATTAATCGAAATAAAAAAGCGATAGAGATTTTGCTAAATTATTGGAAAATACCAGGATCCGAGGAATACGCAAATAAGATGTAAATGAGAGATTATGAAGACGGAAAAATGCACTGCGAAAAAATTGAGATGCAAAGGAAAGGAAACCCAAATATTCATGATAGTAATTTACAACGACCAGAATTGAAATTTACGTGACAAGTATTAAAGAACAAAATGAGAATTGAAAATGGAAAAAGGGAACTTAATTAAACTGGTTAGAAACTGGGAAAGTTACAAAACAAGAGTCCGAAGGTGAACGAACGTCGTTAGACGAAACAATCAAAAGCAAGAGATCAAAGCAATAAAGGCTTAAAATGCATTAATTAGAAACTTTATGTCGGGGACGACATTATCAGCGAAGACCGGAGGAGATACAGATATAATGAAAATGGACGAAGATGAATAACAGAGAAAACGACTAAAACGATGAACGAGAAAGAAACCAAGGAGACAAAACAAGACAAAGAAACGATAGGCATAACGAACCAGGAAAAAAGAAAAACGACAAAAATATAGAAACGAAAACAAAAAATCGAATTATGAAACGACCGTATGTACCAAAAATAAACTAAATTTGGAAAAATAATCTATTAACAGTCTCTAATTGTCTGACAACTTGGAAACTAAGCAGTGACCCAATACATACTGAACGATCAACGGAGGGACAAAGAGAATATAATAATGGACAACCAGATATAAAATTGAACAACATCGAAGGACAAGCAATTAACTCATTAATGTACAACAAGCATCGAGCAAGATTGGATATGGGGAACAAAATATGCGAAAGGAAATAACAAATCTAGGAAGATCCTATATATATAAAAGGAATAAAAGCCCTACGACGATATCAATATGCATCACAAGAGACATGAAACGCACAAGAGCGTATGAGAAAAATCGCCGTAGGAATCCAACGAGCAAAGTGACGCAGCCACGACAAAAATAATAATGAGCATTAAGGAACAGTATATAAAAAAAGAAACGATTGGGTTATAAAACCGATGACAACAGAAAGCAAATGAACGTTGGAATGGAAACAAATAAAGATCGGAACCACCAATGACAACATCGAAGTGCTAAAAATATATACCCATCAAGTGAATAAATAATGTAAGCAGAAATCGGTGAGGATGGTAAAGGAACAGGACAATGTCAACGGAACGCAATAAATCCAGGAGACAACTATATATTACTGAGGATTGAAACCGCAAACTATACAGAATCTGCATAGTTCAGTACCAAGAACAAAAACCCTAAAGTAAGGACGGAAAAGACGGAACTAACAATGAGGAAAACCACAAACAAATGGGCAGGCGGACATGTAACGACAGCAATTGACTTCGACCAACAAGGAATCATCACCGGAGGAAGAAAATTGATAGTCACGAAAAATCTACAGGTACTACTAAAACGACTATGCCTGAAAGAAGTGACAAGCGAGAGAAATGAGATGTTACAATGTCAATTCCACAAACTTAAAGTAGACCATCTAAAAGAGATAAATCACCTAACCGCAAAAACAAGATATTCAACATGCGTGTGGAGAAGTCTAAGCATACCAATATGTCCCCAACAAGAAAAGAATAAAAGCACTACGGTAGAAATGACTACAGTAACATACCAGGACGAAAAAGAAAATACCACGAAAAAGGAAAACGAAACCAGAAATAAAGACGAAGATAGATATATCTCAGAAGCCCAAATGGAAAGAATAATGGAATTAATTGAGAAAAACCAAGAACCAGCCGCAATAGAACAAAACACGAGAGAAAATATCATTGCAAATACGGAAGAACCAATAGAGATCCCAAACTGGATACGAATAGTATGGATTATAAGCATAATAATAATCGCAGTAGCAACTGGAATCACAATGGGCATAACAAAAGCAGTCAACAGATACAAAATTAGACAAATAAAGATGGAGATAGCCAAAGACAAATTAAAAATAAAGAAACAGAGATGGTGGAATGAGGGATTTCGACAAATCGGAACCCCTCATAAAATGCAAAGGGTATAGGTAAAGGACATATGAGTGTATATAATGTATAAATTGTAAATATATCAGTAATATAAAGCGGTATGTATATTATATGAAACCCTGTAAATTAATGTAAAAATGAATTCGAGACACAAATACTAAACATAAAAACGACATTGAGATACGAATAACGAATACAAATTAAGGAAGATGGAACAGAATTACCAAGCAAGTACGAACAACGAAACAGTAATCGAAATGTGGAAACGGCAATATAACGCCCTAACAAAAGTGGTAAATACGTTACAAGAACAATGGACGGAGAGCCAAATAGCGTTGAGAGAGGCTCTAAATACAAACATGTATCACTTAATAAACATAGAAGAACAACAGAGACGAATGAATGAAATGGAACGAGAATTACAAATATTGAGAACAGAAAATCAATGGCAGAGAAACGAGTTACAAAGAGTAGCGGAAGAAACGGAAGAGGAACCACAGGTAGAATGGAGTGAATGGATATTGAATCAAATCGAGGAGAGAGTAGAACCAGACTCATCGAGTAACGTGGAGTAGAAGGGAAAAAGATGTACATATGTAAAAAGAATAAGAGTATAAATCAAAGAAAAATCAAAAACCCAAAAGCTATAAATATAGGTGTAAATAAAAAGTACGAAGTTAATAAATGAATAAAACCTAAACAACCCAGACTAAACTGTATATAATTATAGAAAATGGATCAACAAAGAACCGTGACAGAAGTCAATGAAATTATTGAAATAATCAGGAGACGGACTCAAATACAAATAGAAGCGAGATTACGATGCGGAGCATGTACTAAACTATTAAAGGAACCAAGACAAACAGAGTGCGGATGTAGACTATGCACCGAATGTGTAATAGAATTAACATTGAATGGCCCAAAACAATGCCCCGATTGTAGAGAAATAGAGATTGCATCAGTAGGAGAAACACAAGAAGATCGAGCAGCCAGTAGAGAAATTATAAACATGAGAATAAAATGCCCAAATGAACCATGCGAATGGGAAGGAAAAATCAAAGAAATGAACAATCACTTAAACCAATGTAATTACAAAAGAAAACCCTGCGAGAAATGTCAACAACCCATAATTGAAGGAGAGGAGAAGCAACACGAAAACGTATGCGAAGAAAGACGAACAAGATGCGAATATTGCAATTTCACCGAAACATGGAAGCAAATACAACAGGAGCACGTAAATGTGAAAGAAGAAAAGATATGTGAAAGATTTCGAGGGAAATGTCCAAACAAATGTGGAATCAAGGAAGAAGTAGAACTCAAAGAGCATTGGGAAAGATGCAGTAGAAAAACGAATAGAATGCCCAATGGCAAAATGGGGATGTAAAATAAAAATACTAAGAGAGGAGACGATACAACATGTGCAAGAGACGGCCGAGGAACACCTAAAGATATGGATAGACACCATAAAGGAAATGGATCAAACGATGAGGAAGATGAAAATCGAAATCGAATCACATAAAATATTAATGACAGAAATATTCAACACCCGAGAGTCATTCGAATTGGCACGAATAGGAATGTCAGAAACAGAAAAGAATGTGGAAAACGAAATGAAAAGACTAAGAGAACATTACCAGAAACTAAGAAGTTATACACCCACGGGAGAGAACCTACCTATTGCTCCATATATATGGAGAATCGAGGAATTCACCAGGAAATGGCAGAGAGCAAGGGATGGAACGGAAGTATCCATAACCAGTCCACCATTTTACTCATGGAAAAACGAATACAAACTGAGAATGAGGGTATACCCGAATGGAGATGGAGCCGGAAAAGACACCCACATATCCGCATTTTTTGTACTAGTAAAAGGAGAATGGGACGAGTTACAATCATGGCCGTTCAACAATAAATTGGCCCCTCACAATAATGTCAGCAAAAGACGCACATGTGGAGAGGCTCAAACCAGACGGAGCGCCCTGCTACAATAAACCAACAGCAGATGTGGGTACAGCAATAGGGTCGCCAAGAATAATGAGACAAAACGTAATGTGGGAATACTTAGAAGGAGACGCATTATTTATAAAGTGGTCGGTAGAAAGAGAAGGAACGGGAAGGACAGAGTAAGAAAGGAGGAAGGTGTAAAGTGTAAATAAATATAAATATATGTCTATATATAAATAATGTAAAAATAGTACCATAAAATATCAAAATACTTGTGCGTAAATTAAGAAAACAATAACTACCGCCAATAACAAAACTTAATTTAAATATTACTTGTAGAAAATGAATAACAAAGAAATAACGATCGAGATAGTAAACCATCTACCAGTAGTAAAAATGATGGAAATCATGGGTAACGAACACCAAAAAGCAATACTAATAAAAAATGAAGAGATGGGAATGATGAATAAAATAAAAACAGAGACCGAGAAGTGCGAGAGAATGTGGCAACAATTACAAAATGGGCATGAAGGCAAGCTGATCATGAGACAAACTAACAACGTAATGAATAGAGTCAGAGAAATATACGAGGAAGGGATAGAAGAGTTCGAGAAATTGATAAAGAGAAAGATAGAACAAGATATACGAGAGGAAAAGAGAAAGTATGCGTCACAACAATTAGAAGAAACCCAAAAAGCCGAGATGGAAAAATTCCAAAAACAAGTCGAAGAGCAAGAAACGAGAATGAAACATGGGAAAGTTATGTTAGAGCTGCTAAACAAAAACATAACGGAGTTAAAAGAGAAAGCAAATGAGGTGAAATTAAAATATTACAGAGAAGTAATCAACACAGCGTATCAACAAAGAGTGGTAGACAAATCAATCCAGGAGAAGAAAGAACTCCAATTAAGAAATGGATAATCAAAATTGGAAGTAATGTTTGGGAAGGCAATGCTGGAGCTAGCTAGCCTAAGAAGCAGTCGGCTGGAAGAGGAAGTGGAAAAACTGAACAAAAAATCGATAAAGAAAGTAGAGAAACTAGAAAAAATGCGGGCAAAATATCTAAGCCAGTTAGCAAGAGCAACGTTTAACCAATGTAGAACTGAAGGAGCCGGCAGAAGAAATAAAGAACTAGAGGCCCAAATTGAACAAATTGGGAAAATGCAAATCAAAGTAAGAGAGGAATTAGAACGTACCAAAAAAGAACAAACCGCACAAATAGCTGAATGGACAAAAGTGATAAGTGCAAGCGAAAGGAAAACAAATGGAGTATTGAAAGAAGCCAAAACTTGGAAACAGAAATACCAAGCGGCAATGAAGGAGCTGAAAGAATTCCCCGAAAAGCGTGTACCTCTCGATAATCTACAAATGTGGGAACAGCTCGAAGAGCAAAAAGTAGAAACAGAAAATTTACAAGCCCGATTAAGACTACAAGAAAAAAGAGAGGAGAACCTTAGAAAATTCACGACGGTAAAAGTGAATCAGCTAACAAAGATACAGGATCAAATGCGAAAATTGGCCGAAGGTAAAGAACAGAGCGACCTGCAGGTAGAGATAGAAAAAAGCAGATTGGAGTGCGCAGAGCAGGAAATAGATAAATATAAGAAAATGTGCGAGCAGAGAGATCTAGCAATCCATCGACAGAAGGCACTCAGAGGATGCGAAAAGGAAGTCTTTGACGCAAAAGTGAGGGAGTTACAAGTGGAATTGGAAGGAATGAGAACCCAAAGAGACACCTCAATAATGGAAAGAGAGCTAGAAGATCTCATTGAAGAGGTAAACCAGCTATCATATATGCTGGACGGGGAGATGAACACCTCACAAGGCTTACGGGAAAGAATAAATGAGATGTTAAACATCCCACCCATGGTTTGGACCTCGCTCATACCTATGGTGCCAATGCCAATTGTAAATGCAAATGGGGGCGAACCACTCGAACAACCACAGGAAACCGTGATAGATGAAGGGTTTGTGGAAGTTTGGGGTACTTGGGTATAAGAAAAGTGGAAGAAAAGGCTGTAAAAAGTGTAGAATGTAAATAAACCTCGATGTAAAATAAAAATAAAAATAAAATATATAAAAGCCAAATAATAACCCATAAAAAAGAATAAAAAATACAAAAACCATAAAAAATAAAAAATTAATGTACAAAAATTGTAGAAAATGAATAACCAGAATAATTCAACAACAAATGAAGGAGAGTCCGGCGGGACCACTTACAACGTAAGCATCAAACCTATAAAGGTTGAAGTGGAGAACGAGTATCCACTACCAATAATATGTAAGACCGAGGAAGTAGTGGAAGGAGAAGGAAATGAGCAGGAAGAGATGATAAAAAATATAAAGACAGCAATGGAACAACAAATACAGGAGATAGACTGTATAACCAATCAATGGTTCCAGTCACGAAATTTAATAAAAGTACTAAAAAGAGAGTGTGAAGAACTAAAAAGGCAAAGAGAAGAAGTAGAAGATGAAAATGAATGGTTAAAACAAAAAATTGAACTAAATAAAGGTTGGGAAGAGAGAGTAAATGAACTAAAAGACGAGTTAGCGGCAAAATGGTCAAGACATGTGCTAGAGGACCATTGGAAAAACCAAGCAAAGAAAATGCAGAAGAAATACCAAAGAACAAAGAGACTAAATCAAGCCTATAAAAAACTCGAGAAATACGCAAAAAAGCAATATGAAAACGGGTTACAATACAAACAACAAATACGAATACTAAACGAGATAAACGAAAGTCAAAGAAGTGCCATGGACGAGAAGGATAAAATAATCACCCTAATTCCTGAGATGAGAGGCAGACTAATGAGGGCCGAATTGATGCTAATGAGCAGCCCAACCTTGAGTAGCCACGATGAATTGAACCCGAATAAAATGAATACGAAACTGTACAAAGTGTAAATAAACAAAAATTAAAAGTAGTGTAATAGAAGAATGAACCCACACTCACTAATCTATGTCCTCTTAATCATCGCCTTCATCAACCAATCAAATCCAAACCGTCAGAAGACTCAAGAAGCCATCGAAATAACCCAAACTATCAAAGCAGAACTCACCCGAATGCGAAGATACTTCCTTCAAAATTCTCCATGTGGAAATATCGATCCCCATATATTACAGAAAATCAACCAGCTATCTCAACTCGAAAACATCCTTCTACAAACAACGACATCTCAACCCCACTCAACGCCGGACAATGCAAAAACAAATAAATTCGAAATTATAATCCTCTGCCTGGGAATCACCCAAATCGTTATCATCATCGTCGCAACAATCTGCCAAATCACCCAAATAGCAAAATCATACCAAAAACCTCCAACAAATAGAAATCGAAGAAGAGATCGAACCAATCAAACAATCCGTTTCGTAAAATCTTCTAACTCAAGTTCTCAATACCAAAACAGCTCAGTAACAAACAATCAAAGGCAAATGATCGAAGCCCCACCTAAACCAATCCAGCTGAACGACATCCCAGGTCCAAGTCATGGATATCGAACCTGACAATAAATGACTATCCTATTATGTGTAATTGTAAATAAAAACTGACTAATTATAGTGACTTATGTATAAAATCCCCATCACCTTAAGTGATGTCTGCTTAACTCTTATAAATTGCCATTTCATCCTTCAATTTTTCTTGTAAATTAGTCAATGTATAAAAGTAACCGTATTGGTATGCGAATGTGTTATATGAAAATTGCGGGGCGCAATTTAAACGGCCCCGGGAGTGGTTTGTTGGGCTTAGAGCCACCATTTAAACAAAATAAAAATAAAAATCTAAGGTTAAAGAGCGAGATTAATGAAAAGAATCACTGAACATAAACATGCACCGCACCAAGATATTAAAAATCAATAGATAACAGAATAATTAAACAAAATAAAAACACAACAAAAATTAAATAAAACAAATAATTAATTAAAATTCGAAAAGGCCTACAGAAGCAGAAAAGAAAACATAAAGAAATAAAATAAACTGCCAAAACCTTGCAAAATAAGGTTTAGAAAAAACATAGGCAGAAGAGGCGACCAGAAAACAAAATATTAGGGCTTAGAAACAATATTGTAAGAAAATAATAATAAAAATAAAATCTAATAATAAAATATTAATAAACTAAAAAATAAAGAAAAAATATATAAAAAATTAGAAAAATATTTTAAAATAAATAAAATAATTAAAAAGCCCTAAAAATGGCGAAAAATCGCCAATTGGTCGCACACAAGCACAAAAACACTATAAATATAGTGATGATTTTCATTAAAATCAATCTTATGCTTCATTAGAAATTTTTTCAATTGAAATTCTGAATATTAGAAGTAAGGATCTTTTTCATTACGTTATGTTGTAAATAATTTTAATTTTATTTTTTGAAACACTAATATCTAAAATAAACTGGTTCGTAATGTTAATTTTCCTTTTTATCATATATATCATTTATCTATATTGTTCGGACCCCTTAAAATAATATACTACGTATTGTAATAGATCTGGTTCATGGGACCGACCGTGTGCCGGCTAGTGGGTGAAAACCCTTAGTTGTGCTCGTGGGTCATGCCTCGTGAACCCCTTGGCAGTTCGCAGTCGGTTCCGGCCTTGTGCACGGGACCGCTACGCAGGGCGCCATTGTATATTCGAGGCGGCTGCTGAAAATGTGGCCGGAGCGAATAGCTAAAAATTTTTCGGGAAGTGCGGAGAACTGCAGCTAGGGGAATCAGGGCGGATCACATATGGATCTGGAGCAGATTTTTAATATTCCGAACAAAAAGTAGAATTGGGTAGCACGGATAAGACTTAAGAAAGACAACTTTTAGGTTTTAAAGCAAACAAATTGCAAAATTACCAAATAGTCAGACAAATTTAGATGATAACGAAAAATTTATTACCTTGCAGAAATGTTCCACGGGAGAATCGCACAAATAGGCGCGTCCTAATTAACTTGTTCCATCTAAAACCTGATTGAACAATATCGTGAGATAAAATAACGCAGGACCAAATAACTTTCCTCTTGTAATATTTTGAATCCACTAAAATCAGAGGTAATTGATGACATAGATGAAGGTTAATAAATCCATAATCCGTAGAATAGGTGGCTCGAGACCTTAAATTCAACGAGAAACCCAAGCACGCAAAGATATAATAATTGGCTCATGAATCAGCAAATAACGATATTGATTGTCTGATCGCACCCACTGATATATATCTACGGTAGACTGCACAATCACCAACCGTATAATCAATAAAGCTAATTACTCTTTTACCGATTCTGATAAAAATGTTTGGTTGCTTTGATTTACTGTTCTAGCAAAAATCTGTTTAATTACGACGCTGGAATGTCCCGAAAGGGTAGGAGAAATACAAGCCACCTTATTGGTTGTAGCTGGGATACCCAGAGTAACCCGTACGCAAAACAAAATGTCGAGCCGGTAAACTATCCGCTGACCACTCTAGTAAAATCGGGTCGATTTGAAAATCCAATTTTGTTATGCGAACAAGATAATCGCGGTTATAAACGCCACAGGCGCCGAGTAAACGGTTTGCAGTGATGTCTTCCAAGATAACGATGCCAAGGTTGCTAAATAGACCACACTTAAGTAGGGAGCCGGGGTCGCGAACGAGAAGCCGTCCTAATTTTCGCTGATGCTCCAACTTTCGAGACTATACAAATTCCTCTCCGTTTTGTCTGGTTAAATTTCTCCTTTTAGTTTTATTAAATTCTTAAATCCTTATTTTTATATATTTTTTTTTGTGTTTCTTTTCCAATAGTATGCCGAGCGACGAGAACACGAACAATTCAATGAGGATCCCTCGCCTGCCCCCATCAATCGTGGCAATTCGTCACAAATATGAGGATTTAAAAATACAATATCGGGACCTCCAAACGAAACATGAACGAGTGAAGGGAACCTGGGCTCCACCAGAAGTCGTTAGGGAGCTCAGGCAGAAGATCTCACGACTTACGCAAGCGCGCGACGAACTTATCGTCGAGTCGCGCGCCCAGCGGATGTTGATCCGCGAACAATCAACGGCCCTACACCAGGCCTATACCGAAACGGAGCTCCGGATCAAGGTCCCAGGGAGTGTTCGGGCTGAGCAGATCGACATCATCCCTGCTCACCACCTCCCCGATGCCGTGGACCAATCTAATACAGCAACTAATGCTCCTATCCCGAGTGTGCTCACCTCTCAACTATCATCTTCCGGAGCTACCGAAAACCGGGCCGACTCCAACGCCCCTACGGCCCGTCGTCGGCCAAACCGGAACAAGCGACGTCGAGATCGTCGCAGGCAAGAAGAGGCCCGCCTCCGGAGAACTCAGACGACAGGAGGGGTGGAACAACTGGATGATCTCCCACCCCCTTACCAAGAGTTCGAAAACTCGGGGATGGATCCGGATATCCGATATGCCCCGCGAATCTTATTTTCCTCTCCCCCAGCTTCCATACATATTAACCTGGTGGATGAGGAATATGAAGCTCACCCGTTGGTGCAGACGTTAAGTGACCTTGAGTTGGACTTCGATGAGATCGCTGTTCTCACGGGAATGGTCCCCAACGTTGGTCCCCGTGGCGAAATCGCTGGACCATCATCGCGGGGAAACGAGGATCCTCGAGGCCACCCTCCATCGTACCGACCACCTAAACGGAAATACCTCCCGACGGATATGGACGCGGAAGAAAGCTAACCGCCAGAAATCCCGAGTTTACTCACACTATGAGTGGTTTTGACTTCAACCAGTGCTCGAACTGTTTATTTTCATTTCCGTTGATTATTTTTGTTCTTGATTAAATGTTGTTTTGTTTCCTAATAAATATTGCTACATTTATGTTTCGCTTTATAAATCGAAAGTGGGAACAATCGGTAGTGAGAATTGCGGACGCGCGGGGTTACGAGAACGAGGTTGTTACATAATTCCCACTTCTGAAGTGAACGTAATATCAAGTAATAGAGGGTTTTTACTACGTTTTGAGGGAGAGCGTAAGTCCTTCTATCGGCAGCTACGAACCGGGGAAAACGAAGGTCATTCGGGGAGTAGTGCCAGTAATGGCGCTCACCTGCTCGAACGGCATTCGGCTATTATGCACAATTCCAACGTGATCACCAATCATGGGTGCATGATAGTAATTAAAATTATGTGGCGTATGGAGGAGTTACCCCTAGTCAGGAACGACAACAGAATGAAGTTAAAGTGACCAGAAGATCGGATTTTGAATACTCCCCTACGACCAACAATACTAACCCATACAAAATCTTAAGTCGAAAACTGGCAAAATCGCACAGAGAGAACGCAGATTTGCACCGGCAATTATTATAGATGACACGAGAGATCCAGAAAATTAGAGCGTCATGGATAGACCCTACGAAGACGAAGTCATTGTATCAGAGGCTGACCGCTGAACAGCGTGGCTGGACAGAAGAAAATCAGTTGGGTCAAGCTCAGAAGGCTCAGATTCGCAGCCTGGAAGTGGCGTTATTGGCTTGTCAGGAGGGCAACGCCGTAACGTATCCACTCGTATTAGCACTGGCTCAGCTAGCATATAGAGAAGCAGCTGATACCACCAAGCCAGCGGTGAAACCTTCTCAACGACGCGCAGGAAAGGTGGAACGCGCTAAACGACGCGCGCTACAAACCAAGGCTTTGCATTGATTTATTAGTGTACCAACAAATAAATTATCAATGTTATTTCATTTGTTTCTTTGTTTCGTTTCATTAATTCGTCGTTTTGAAAATAAAATCGTTTAACTAGGGTTCGTGCAATAATTGGTTTGATGAAGCGTTAAGGTTATGTGAAAGGAACCGAAAGTAAGAAAACCGCACATAGACCTTCTATCGGTAGTGCGTTGAACCCATCATGAGGCCGGGCCTTAGAGGTTCTTCCGTAGAGCTCACCTTTGGCGGTCTCATAACCAGTGGTTGCAGTACCAACGTTGCCTAGCAACGGGTAACCATTGGAGGGTAGAAACGTTATATGCATGGGGTCAAGGTTAAACACCACAAACTCCACAAATAAATTGAGCAAATACTTTCTATGGTAGCTCTTGAACCCAAAGGTTTGCCAGAGTATTAGTAGCGATGGCAATATGACTTATCTGTTACTGAAAACAGATTTTTGGAATACATTTCTAACGTCATTTTGACCGGTATCCAATGGTAATATTTCTTATGATGCGTATCGTATGAAAAATTATTGATCATAATATCTTATTTTCTTTTATCCATCAGATGGCCAATAGAATACTTAATTAAACATTATTAGGTCAAAATATATACTTGATTTGAGTTGTATCATTGTTAAAATATATAAAATAAAATCATTTCGTTCAACGCTCATCTAAAATCTGAAAATCAAAATCAATTAAAAGACCTTATTGTAAAATACTTGAATGAATTTTTTTTCAAAATTATTGTCAAGTTTAAAAATGTACATTGTTACTCTACTATATTTTATTGCAAAACAAATAAAATTAATTATAATGTGAATTATATTGTTTTAAAATAGCTTTTTTTTAATTTTGTAATTAATGCTTTTTTAACTGCACTTTTTATCATTACTTGTACATTTAAAACTTATTGTTTAGAAATGTACAAACGTATCATAACACCGATACTTTTTAATTCTGGTTATTCTAAAAATATGAAACTATGCCATGTGTTCTATACTTCACAATTATCATCTTATCCAATGTTATATACACGAGCTTCAAAAAATATTAAAACAATCGTTAATACAAAATGTTTTAATACATTTGGAAATAGTTTCAATCGTTCATTTTGTTCTCAAAAATCAAAAGTTAATAACAATACTTCTAAAATCGAAGAACAACCAACCATCTTTCAAAGATTTAAAGAAACCTATGCAGCTTATGGAAAACTCTGTATTGTAGTTCATATCGTGACATATTGCGGATGGTTCGGATTGTTTTATTTTCTTGTGCACAGGTTATTATTTAGATTTTAAATAATATATATAATTTGTAATAATCCTATTGTTTTTAAAATTCGTTTGGAAATTTTTTTAGTCTTTATAAGTACTAAGATTCTTAGCGAATAAAAAAAGTTTAATATAGAGTATAAAGATACAATTTGATATTTATTTTTTATTATATATAATTGTGTTAGTAATTCTTAATATATATATATATATATATATATTATAAACTGTTATACATGTTTGCATGGAATAATGCACAAAAGCATATTTGATAGAATCTAAATTGATATTAAATGATTTGGGTGTTGTGTTAAAATTTAGTTAAATTATAATTTTTTATTAAAGTTTTGACAAAAATTATTAAAATAAATTACAGATAATAAAATTATCAATATAAAAATAAATTTTACAATTTAAAAAAATAAAATTAATTATTAATTCATTTTAAAATATTAAAAAATGAAATAATATTATGAAAAAATTTCAGGCCACTCCATCAAAAATAATTTTCAAATATTCTATTTTTAAATAAAATAAATTACAGATAATAAAATAATCTAAATGCTCTATTAGTGACAAGATAAAAAAATTTAAATTTAAAAATAAAATTATCAATATAAAAATAAATTAATTATATAAAAATTAATTTAACAATTTAAAAAAAATAAAATAAATTATTAATGAAATAAAAATATTTAAAAATTTCACACCACTCCAACAAAAAATAATTTTCAAATATTCTTTTTTTTAAATAAAATAAATTACAGGTAATAAAATAATCTAAATGGTCTATTAGTGACAAGATAAAAAAATTAAAATTAACAATATAAAAAAATCAATTTATTTTAATAAAGAAAAAAATAT
Source organism: Schmidtea mediterranea (assembly GCA_022537955.1). Classification (NCBI taxonomy): domain Eukaryota; kingdom Metazoa; phylum Platyhelminthes; order Tricladida; family Dugesiidae; genus Schmidtea; species Schmidtea mediterranea. Next base: position 262,989,631 of record CM039679.1, on the reverse strand, counting down.
TAAAATAAATGACAGATAAAATAATCTAAATTTTCTTTTAGTGACAAAATAAAAAAATTTTAATTTAAAAATTAAATTAATAATATAAAAATTAAATAATTATTTAAAAATAAAATAAAAATCAATAAAAATAAAAAATGATATTAAAAATTCACATCACTCTTAACAAAAATATAGTTTTCTATGCCAAATATTCCGCTTTTTAATAAACATTTAATAGCATCTAAAAATTTTAATAAAAAGTTAAATTATAATTTTTTTAATAAAATTTTGACTAGAAATATTGAAAAAAATATTAAAATAAATTACAGATAATAAAAAATATTAAAAATACAATTAATATTATAAAAATAAATTAAGTCATTTCAATAAAATTTTAAAAAGAAATTAAAATTACAATTTTTAATGAAAGTTTTGACACAAAATATAGAAAAAAATACTAAAATAAATTACGGATGATAAAAAAAATTTTCTTTTGTTTACATGATAAAAAACTAATAATTCACTTTTTATAAAATTTTAAAAATAAAATAAAAATCACTTCATTTAAACAAAATTAAATAACTTCACGTCACCCCTAGCAACAAAATAATTTTCTAAGCCAAATATTTAAAATTAATTAAAGCATCTTAATAAACAAAATTTAATTGTAATAAATGTGTGTGTCAGCAAAAAACTGACATTGTGAGTCGAAAAATAAATAAACATGATTCACAAAATTTTCTATAATAAAAATATATAATTTGACATTAATTAAAAAATTAATGATTTTATAGGTTTTAAATTAAAATTAAAACTTTAAAAAATATTTTTATTATTTTCGAAAATTCTAGTTTTTTATTGTTAATAAATTTCAGTGCTTATATTAAGCTAAATTGTTTTTTCCAAAATTTGAAAGATTTGTTTTGTCGAATAAAAGTATAAAATTTAGTGAGATTGTTAAATTTTGCATAAAAATTATCTTATCTATAATAAGCATAAATTTTACAATAATTACATTTTATTGACATGGCATTTTTATTTCAATATTATCTGAAAATCGATGGCCAATTTATTCAATTTAACAATTCATGCTCTACATTAAATTGTTTAAAATAAATTTAACTTACTGATTTTCAAAAATTGCGATTTAATAGATTTTTATCGACTTTTCTCCAATTGTTTTTGTGATTTTTTAGCGGTGTCGATGTGAAGGCGGTTTTTACTTCACTGCATTTCCCGAATTGGATAACCAATCTAATCGGTAAGCCTGGCTATGGTGAAGTGGCTACAGCTTACGTGTTGTGCAAAATTTTCATGTTCTTCCGTTATGGTTTGACTATCTACTTGACCAGATATATTGGTGCTCATTTACGCCGCCTCGGTTACATGGCTCCTATCAAAGAAGAAAACAGAATTTTAAATCTCGCAAATGAAGGCAAAGAACAAACCAAACAGAAACTCAAGAATAAATTCGAACGGAAAGTCAAAGAATAAATTTTTACTCATTTGATAAATTTACACATATTTAATAATGATTTTTTTAATTCGACCTTCGGTGTAAATTAAATAAATTTTTGTTATTTCGGTAGTCATTGCATTTTCTTTATATTATTTAAATAAAATATTTTTGGGTTTCTTTACTCATTTGGTTTCTTATTATTAATATTATTATCATTTTTGTTATGTGATCGCAGAATGTATCTTGATAGCAGGAAACAGACTTTCCGGGCAGCTATGCAATCAATGAATTTAGGATTTGCTGGATTGGTGGGATATTGTCAAATTGATACTGTGAACTGTCAGAAACTGAACAAACAATTCACTAATACTGTGTTTTTGTGTTGAGAAATAAACACTGTGTTGACTGTTCGTTGAAATAAATATTCTTAATTTGCTGAATTTTCATAACTTGTGTAATCTTTGAGGCACTAGAATTTTTTGCGCAAACTTCTTGTACAGTGTTTGTATTTTATAAGGAACATATTAAAGGGTGTAAGACTTTCAAAAATCACATTTTTATTATTTTTTAAGCCACCCTAGTGATCATCATTATTCAATCAATCGATAAAGCTGGGATTGGAAAGGTGACAGATTAATGTAAAACAAGTGGAATCAATAATATTTGCCAAAACAAGAACCATAATTATTACGGTGATATATTATTGTCTTTTTGACCTTGATTTTAATTGTAATATCTAATTCTTATTTTATCAGTTTCCTCCATTAAATAGATAATTTATTTTTAATTGAATATTTCAAATTTGAAATATTTTATTTTAACCAGTTTTATACGTTAACTTGCTGATTTTTATAAATTGATCTATTTTTAATTTCGTGCGGTTCTTGGTGCATTTGTGTATATTTTTTTTTACTTGTGGTTTTCGATTTTATTTTTAATTATGTTTCTCTCATCTTTTAGAGCTGTTTACTTGGTGTTAATAGGTCTGATTTTAAACTTACCTTCCTTTATTTGAGTGTTGTTTCCGATTCATTTAAAGAAATCCTTGTATTGGCCCAACAATTGTAAATTTGATTTCTTTCCACTAACAGAAGAACTTAACAAAAAGAACAGACAAAAAATGTTTTTAAGCTTTTTAAAATCATAAAATTCTAATCCAAACTAAATTTCGCAAAGTTTCTCAAGCCCTATAGTTAAAATATCAAATTTAATAATCCAGTTTTACATGTTATATTTCTATAGATATAATATAAATTACATTATATAATATACTGAATATTTAATCAATTGTACATTTATTCCCTTTCAACATGCTCAAGAATTAACCAAAAAGAACACACAAAAATGGTTTTAAGCTTTATAAAATCCTAAATTTCTAATCCAAACTAAATACAAAATTTAATGGCCCAGTTGTAAATAATATATTTATATAGAAATATCTCATAGCAATAAATGTAAGTCAACATTAAAACATATATATTTATTACATCAATTATTTTTCCGTATTTTTCGACTCTCTTCAAAATATTCATTAGGATGATTTATTGTGATTGGATAGTTATCCGGCAATCCGTGAACCAATTTGAAATAATTTCGACAACTAATTTGAAATTGTTTCATTTTTATTTTTGCAATAATCGATTCAATTTGTTCTGAAGTTGCATTTGCAAATTTTCTGAGATTTTGAGCAATTAACTCAACATTTGAATGTTGAAATGGGCATCCATGGCAATCTCCAGCCTGAGGTGGATTTGATGTGATAATTTTGGCACAGCTATATGGTCCGTAATTAACCCGTTTGCCTTCTTGCCCATAGGAATGTCGAATGTTATATGCATATTTCTTTGCAAAAGTGTTGGAATCACATTTCTCCTCGAAACCTTTCTTCCAAAATTTGAGAGATTCTTCTAATGGTACTCCAATACCTTTCAAAAATAATCCGTATTGCATTCTTCCCCAATGCTTTACATGACTGTCGCGTTTCAAAGCAGAATTAACATTTTGCATGCAAAGTGGAAATGATTTTACAGATAATCCATCAATTTGATCTGCCGTTATTTTATCCATATTATTTGCGGATGAATAATCTTTACCCAAGTAGCGCTTATTTAAATTTGAAAGAATCGGCATTAATCTGTCTTCTTCGTCAATTTCATGAATATGCAATCTTAAATATGAGAGTTCTTGAGATAAATAAGAGCGAAAATGCCACAATACTAGTGAGCAAATATCGCTGTCTAATAAAAATGCAAACCCTTTATGTAGTTTAACTTTCTGCGATTTAACTAAATCTAAAACTTGAAGGAACGGTACTTTATATATGATTGTATTTGTATTATCAATCTGAAAGAATTTTTTGTATTCTGCGGGTAATGCCTCTTGTACGAAAATGCCATTATCGAACATAAATTTCTTTATGGAATGAGGATTTGCTAATCTTTCCGCATTGAAGCGATATTGAAACAAATCCAATTCTTTAGCAATAAACCATTTACTTAGTTCATCAGTAAAACAATATGCCATTCGTAAAATATAGTGTGACAAAATGTCATCGTTCATTGATCGCGAAATATCACTTCCTGCGTTAGAAACAAAATATTTTCCTAAAGTTGAAAGTTTAGAAAGTCGCGAGTAAACTTGATCACTATATTCCACTCTTCCTTTAACGTAATCTTCAGATAAGTTATCAATGCATCTGAGAACTTTCAATCTGTCGATAGCTAAGTTTTCTAAGGTGTCAAGGGGAACCGTATCAGTAGGTGGTATATTATAAAACTGCAACCTATTACGCATAAGTTTTTTACTTAAACTTTCTTTGTATTCCATCTAAATATTTTAAATAATAATAATTTAATAAATTAAGATTAACTCTATATATTTAAACAAATTATATGTCAACTTCATTTTAATATAATTTTATTATAATTTAAAATTAAAATTAACAATATAAAAAAAATTAATTATTTAAAAATAAATTTAACAATTAAATAATATAAATTGTTTAAAAATTATATTATTTATTAATTCATTGAAAAATCAATTCATTTTAATAAAGAAATAAATATCACTTCGTTTAAATAAAATTAAAAAATTTTTAAAGTGTTGATAAAAAAATATAGTGAAAAATATTAAAATAAATGACAGATAAAATAATCTAAATTTTCTATTATTGACAAGATAAAAAAATTTTAATTTAAAAATAAAATTAAATAATTATTAAAAATTAAATAAAAATATTTAAAAATTTCACCCCACTCCAACAAAAAATAATTTTCAAATATTCTTTTATTTAAAAAAAATAAATTACAGATAATAAAATAATCTAAATGCTCTATTAGTGACAAGATAAAATATTATAATTTAAAATTAATAATATAAAAAAATTAATTATTTAAAAATAAATTTAACAATTAAATAAAATAAATTGTTTAAAAATAAAATTATTTATTAATTCAACAAAAAAATCAATTCATTTTAATAAAGAAATAAATATTACTTCGTTTAAATAAAATTTTAAAAACTTTTAAAGTGTCGCTAAAAAAATATAGAGAAAAATATTAAAATAAATGACAGATAAAATAATCTAAATTTTCTTTTAATGACAAAATAAAAAAATTTTAATTTAAAAATAAAATTAATAATATAAAAATTAAATAAAAATCAATAAAAATAAAATATGATATTAAAAATTCACATCACTCTTAACAAAATATAGTTTTCTATGCCAAATATTCCGCTTTTTAATAAACATTTAATAGCATCTAAAAATTTTAATAAAAAGTTAAATTATAATTTTTTAAAAATTTTTTAAATTACAGATAATAAAAAATATTAAAAATACAATTAATATTATAAAAATAAATTAATTCATTTCAATAAAATTTTAAAAAGAAATTAAAATTACAATTTTTAATGAAAGTTTTTACAAAAAAAATAGAAAAAAATACTAAAATATATTACAGATAATAAAAAATACGATAAAAATATTTAAATTTAAAAATAAAAAATAATATTAAAAATTCTACACCTCTAAACAAAAAATAATTTTCTAAGCCAAATATTCCACTTTTTATTAAACATTTAATAGCATCTAAATTGACATTATATAATGTGCGTTGCTGTGTTAAAAATTTAGTTAAATACTAATTTTTATCAAAATTTTGCAAAAAATATAGAAAAAATTATTAAAATAATTTACAGATAATAAAAAAAATTTTCTTTTGTTTACATGATAAAAAACTAATAATTCATTTTTTATAAAATTTTAAAAATAAAATAAAAATCACTTCATTTAAACAAAATTAAATAAATTCACGTCACCACTAGCAATAAAATAATTTTCTAAGCCAAATATTTAAAATTAATTAAAGCATCTTAATAAACAAAATTTAATTGTAATAAATGTGTGTGTCAGCAAAAAACTGACATTGTGAGTCGAAAAATAAATAAACATGATTCACAAAATTTTCTATAATAAAAATATATAATTTGACATTAATTAAAAAATTAATGATTTTATAGGTTTTAAATTAAAATTAAAACTTTAAAAAATATTTTTATTATTTTCGAAAATTCTAGTTTTTTATTGTTAATAAATTTCAGTGCTTATATTAAGCTAAATTGTTTTTTCCAAAATTTGAAAGATTTGTTTTGTCGAATAAAAGTATAAAATTTAGTGAAATTGTTAAATTTTGCATAAAAATTATCTTATCTATAATAAGCATAAATTTTACAATAATTACATTTTATTGACATGGCATTTTAATTTCAATATTATCTGAAAATCGATGGCCAATTTATTCAATTTAACAATTCATGCTCTACATTAAATTGTTTAAAATAAATTTAACTTACTGATTTTCAAAAATTGCGATTTAATAGATTTTTATCGACTTTTCTCCAATTGTTTTTGTGATTTTTTAGCGGTGTCGATGTGAAGGCGGTTTTTACTTCACTGCATTTCCCGAATTGGATAACCAATCTAATCGGTAAGCCTGGATATGGTGAAGTGGCTACAGCTTACGTGTTGTGCAAAATTTTCATGTTCTTCCGTTATGGTTTGACTATCTACTTGACCAGATATATTGGTGCTCATTTACGCCGCCTCGGTTACATGGCTCCTATCAAAGAAGAAAACAGAATTTTAAATCTCGCAAATGAAGGCAAAGAACAAACCAAACAGAAACTCAAGAATAAATTCGAACGGAAAGTCAAAGAATAAATTTTTACTCATTTGATAAATTTACACATATTTAATAATGATTTTTTTTAATTCGACCTTCGGTGTAAATTAAATAAATTTTTGTTATTTCGGTAGTCATTGCATTTTCTTTATATTATTTAAATAAAATATTTTTGGGTTTCTTTACTCATTTGGTTTCTTATTATTAATATTATTATCATTTTTGTTATGTGATCGCAGAATGTATCTTGATAGCAGGAAACAGACTTTCCGGGCAGCTATGCAATCAATGAATTTAGGATTTGCTGGATTGGTGGGATATTTATAAGGAACATATTAAAGGGTGTAAGACTTTCAAAAATAACATTTTTATTATTTTTTAAGCCCCCCTAGTGATCATCATCATTATTCAATCAATCGATAAAGCTGGGATTGGAAAGGTGACAGATTAATGTAAAACAAGTAGAAATATGATACAATGAAAGTGAAATCAATAAAATTTTGCCAAAACCAGAAGCATAAGTATTACGATGATATATTATTATAATGAGATGAATAAATCGAACGGCAATCAACTTTACTCAGTCCGATTAGTCGAGTTAGACTAAAAAATTTAAAAACCCCTCAAATTTTTCACAACAATATGATTTTTTAAATATTTGTAAATACTTGATATCTTTGATCAAGGTTTTTCAACTTAAAGGAATTTAAATCCAGACTGAGTCACAAAAATTTTGCCGGATACATGATGGGAAAGAAATATAAATCAATCCACTTTTAAGAGGAATCCTATCACATATGCATTGGATAATCGTCAGGGATGATGTTGGAAATGTATTCTAATAGGTAGTTATCGGTAAAAGGTGAGCCATATAGAACGTTTTGTGCTCATTTTATATTAGACTCCCTTTATTGAATATAAGTTGAAAAAATATAAATGAAAATAATGTATATTTACGTTTTATCAGTTTACTGTGTGATGCATGTGCACTGATTTCCGAATTTTCTATCATTCTCAACAATAATGTAAGTGCGATACCTTGCTCGAGTAGGTAGGTAGCATTATAGATTAGGTGTACGACTTATGGTTGTTATTTCGGAAAGTACGAGATGAATCTTTCCATGATACTACTTGTCAGTTCTACTATTAGCTAAATTAGCTCTGGGTGATTAATATTTATTAGATCAGCATAATCTTAATAGCGTTTCTTTTTGGTTTCGCACAGATCATTCAAATTATTTAACTTTTTTTTCTACACACAAAGAATTTTTTCTTCGTCTACATTTCAGCCATTAATTAATGCCAGTTTTCGTTGACACACACATATTTATTATAAGTTTTATTTATTAAGATGCTTGTTAAATAATTTCGTTAGTAAAAAGTGAAATATTTGGCTTGTTGGGGTATTACGAAAAAGCACGGTAAAATCAATAAAACACCAAAAGGATAAAACTTCTACGTTAATTAAAAAATTTACAAACATTCAAAAATAGTATTGATCGGGGGAAATTGGTATAGTTGAACGCCACATTGAGAGACGAGTCCAGAAATAAAAATAAAAATTTAGTGAAGGGTCCCTAGAAAATAATAATTACAAATTAATTTTAAAAAATTTATTAAAAATGTGAAGCCCCAGTCAATATGAAGTCCGAGGCAAAGGGAAACCCGATAGATGAGAAAAACCCGGTGTGTAGATGGAATAATAGAAAGTGGTAAATTGGCCTAAACAATATTAAATGAACGCCACTGATCTATGGGGAGGTAATTATTACCTAATTTGTAATTTAGTAATGTAGCAAACGTTGTTGACAAATGTCGGCTAAGGTGGTCTGTGGGAAGTAATTATTTTAATAATTGAGTATGGGAGCAAATGTTGTTGACAATTATCTGAAAACAGTCTGAGTAGGAGTATAAAAGGAAGAGGGAAAAACACAAAATGGCCAGTGGTCGAAGCAAACGAGTAGTCTAATCAGGTTAGTAAAAGAGTCTAAACCCAAGTAAAGTCAAAAGTTATCTATCAGAAAAGGTGATTATCCATTGGATAACCTACCGTAAGGTAATCAAATTTATTCGGTGGTTGAAGAGTGCAAATCAATCACAAATTGTAATTTCAAAACGTTGAAATTAACTGGATTGAGTTGTAACTGTGGTAAAGTGCAAATAAAATTATTATGTGTTGGGTTTACTTATTTGATTCGAAAATGACACGAGGAGTCAGAGGGAACCGACTTTCAATAACAATAACCCAACAATAATAATAATAATAATAATAATATTAATAATAATAATAATAATAATAATAATAATAATAATAATAATAATAATAATAATAATAATAATAATAATAATAATAATAATAATAATAATAATACGATTTAACATTTCAAAAAATTAGGCTTCTTAATTTTTTCTTGTTCTGTAGAAATGCTAGTAAATTTTCTCAGTTGATCCAACAGTCAATTTCAGTGCATAAATAAAATTTTCTCAACTTCAATATTTATAAACTAATTATTTTCAATTATAGCTAATTCCCCGTGAAATCAGGAACCGCAAATAAACGAAAATTTCACTCAATCTTTCCACGTCCCAAGTTTCGAGTTTTGCACTTCGCGATTTTTATCAAAATACTTCTAAATAGATTGCTGTCATTTCCACTTATCTGTTCCAATCATCACGACAACCGACACAATTCGATCTAATAATCTTGCTCTCTCTGAGCTAAATGAATTTTTTTTTCTGGGAGAATTGAATTTCTTTGGAATTTAATTTAATAATTTTGCTCTCTCTGAGCAAATTGAATTTGTTTCTGGGAGAATTTTTCTTTTTGATCTCCCGCTAATCTTCGGCACCAAAACTCTCACCTACCAGCCAATGAGACAACTCTATTTTCTGCTGGCTCATTGGCTGTTTCTTTTTTTGTTTGCTTTCCCCTATAATGGGAAAACCCACTTTTATTTCTCATGTTGAGAAAATTTTGGTTTGTGTTTACGGACTCTGATCGGCAAATCAATTAAAAACTTAACGTAAATTCTACAGTGGTCTGCAACCTGGCCATTCGAAGTTAGGAAGTTGGATGAAGATTTATTAAATGAATATATTCGAATTAATTTTGGGGCTGTGCCATTACACGCCAATCATAATATCTGTCAGTATGTTGAAGTTATTGGTGAATTTGACAAAAAGCGTCGATTTATTGAATTACTTAAACGATTTAATGGTTTGAAAACATTGGCGTTTATCGCTCTAAAAATATTTATATGAATGGTTATAATGATAAAGGAAAATGCGTAAAAATGATATGAGTAAATTTCATTAGAATTTTATTTTTTATAAATAATTAAATTTTATTGGAATTTTTATTTATTAACAATTCATTCACTTTTCAACTGTTGCCATTTGTTTTATTTAACAATAATGATAATAATAATGTAATGGCGATAAATAATAACAATAATTAATACTATTATTATTACTTTTTAAATTTTGTATGTTTATTATATATAGTCATTTATCTTTAAAATATTTTCGCCCTTCCAGATCATTGGTTACGCTACTGCTGCAGATGATTGGGGTTGGGGTCCTTTCGCTCTCCGATCCAGAAGTTCAGGATCTGCGAGTTAAAGGAGTTATTATTTAATAATAAAATTAACGATAATATAAATAATAATAGTGACAGTAATAATAATAATACTAATTATAATAACAACAATATAAATAATTATACTGACGATAATAATAATAATAATAATAATAATAATAATAATAATAATAATAATAATAATAATAATAATAATAATATAAAATATTTCATTCGGGGTACTTAACGGATATCGCACTACTTCAAAAGACGAGACATCACTTCATATTTTATTATTATTCAAAAGACAAGTCTTTTTTTATTTTAATTTATTTATTTATAAAAATTCATATATTTTTTTAATCGAGTTGCTTTATCTCGAACCGTTCATTTCCACATTTGTAACGATGCACGGTTTCTTCTTTTTCGAATATTTTCCCATTGATGACCATTGTGTCTTCTCCAATCTCTGATATAATTTTCCTTTCTCTAATAGGTTTTTCCCTCAACATATACCCATATTCTAACGTTATTTGTAGTTTAATAATTTTAGCATCTTCAATTTCACCAAAGCCTTCCTCTGGCATTTCAATTGTTTTTTCTGTTTCCCATTTTAATTCAGGCATTGTTTGATTCACTTCCATTGGCATTTCTATGATTTCACATTCTCCTTCGCTCTCTGGGTCCTTGTTCGTCGAGGCTCTCATTGTTTTATACTCATTTAGTGAGTATTTCCTTGATGGGTTTATTGTTTTCCACTCTACATCATCGATCCATTGCTGTTCCACCTTAAGATAAACTTTTCGGATTCCTTTTACATCTTCTAAGGCTGAGTGGATACCTTGCTGCATTTCTTCGCCACATATTTCTTGTACCAACGTTTTTAGTTTGTACCACTCTCTATTGAGTGTTATCCCAAATGATTTAAACACCTGAGCAGCAGCAAAATCCCTTATCCCATAGAGATGGTTAACCCAAAATTTTAGATATTTTCGTTCAGCTTGTAAATCGTGTCCAATCAATATTTTCACTCTGGTAAGATTTTGAATACTTTTCATTTCCTCATATTGATCTTGTTGATTCCGGCTGTTGTGCTCAGTAAAGCCGTGAATACTTGCATTAAAATATTGTAGTTTGATTCTTGGTGTAATATAAACATCCTTAATTACTCTTCCGTAATAATCCATTATTGCTACTGATGGTGTACGAGGAAACGTTTAAACAACTAGTTGCATCGCTACACAAAACCATACCTCTCTCCGTATTTGGGATCTTCTTCCCCTCGCACACTACATAATTTACTAATTACTATCATACACCAATGGGTTAATCCATGTTGGTATCGTGTACAACAGCCTAATGCTATTCAAACAGGTGAGCGTCGTTACAAACACTATTCTTTGTATAACCTTCTATTTCGGGTTCGAAGCGGCCGTTAGAAGGTCTTACACTCTACTAATTTATTAATATTATAAGGTAAATCGAGCTTCCCAGATTATAAGCAGAAGGATGTCTGTGAACGTATCGAAATTCATATTGTACATCAAAGTCACAGTTTAGATTCTATTAAATCCATATCGGTAATTCAATTAAATTCCTGGATTTATTTTGTAAGTTAGGAATTTTAATTTACTACTTTACTCTCAAAAATTATTTTACACTTATTAATTATCTGATCAAAGGAATTTTTATATTCCCATCACGCGATCGGAATCAAACAAAGGCAAACAAAAGCACAACAAAAAAATTTGATGAAGTAAAGTAGTTAGATTCTAAGTCTAAAAATTGTATTCTAATAAGGCAAAGAGGAAACCAAAAATGTTAAAAGGGTCATCATGAGAAAACATAGTTTTCATCAGTACATCATATTTCTTCCATAAATATTCTTCATCGAAACCTACTGGGAGATAATAGTAGATAACTGCTTTTTGGTTTGAATCTGTTTTTCGAGCAACTGTAATTGTTTGGTTGTCGTAGTGCAAAATAACACGATTAGTTTCATTGATTAAATACATAGAATGTTTATGAGAATGAATTTTAATCCATTGGTCATCAGTATATGTTCCATTTTTTAGAAGGGCTTTTTCATAATAATGAGCTACAATATTATAAATCTGATTTAATTTTAAATTAAAATAATTTATAAATGATTTCCTGACGTTTAGATTGTCATGAGCATTACTGTCGTTACCAATAAAATTTTGTTAGTATAACTTAGTTGGGTGTGATTCTTTAAAAATTTTTGTTTGGTTACAGCTCCTTCGTTTATTTTATTTTCTTTTGACCTCAATGAATACTGTTTTCCATCTTCAACAGGTACTTTTTTACATCGATTGGCATGAACTATTATTGTTCGCGCTTTCTTATTATTTAAAGGACGTAATTTTAGATTCGTTTCTGTAGCATCACACACCACATAAGGTCCTTTAAACGGTCATAGCAATTTTGGTGACAGTCTTTTTTCTGGTTCTGGTTTGTTGAGATACACTTTATCTCCAATTCTAATATCATGTGCATGTGCACGTTTATCATAGGCTTTTTTATACATTTCTTTTAATTCAAATTTTTATACATGTTTTAAAAGTAAATTTTTGTATTTTAATTTTTAATATATAATTTTTATAGTTTAATTTGAAATTATAATTTTAAATTTTAAATAATAATTAAAGTAAATTAATAAATTCAATTTTATAATATAATTTTTCAAAGATATTTAGAGTTAACACAATAATTATAATAATAATAATATTAATAATAATAATAATAATAATAATAATAATAATAATAATAATAATAATAATAATAATAATAATAATAATAATAATAATAAAAGTATTTCAACAACATTAATTCACCCAATTAAATACTTAATAAATATTGATTCTCAACAAATAAACACATAAAAATAAACACATAAAAATAAACACATAAAATAAACACATAAAATAAACACATAAAATAAACACGTAAAAAGATCAAATTAAAAATATTTTTAATTTACATCGTCACAAATCATCTTATAATAAGTTCTTCTTAGTTCTGCCAACAAAATATGTACAACTTATTTCTTCTTGTAGTCCCTGCAACATCTGCATCTAAATGGGCAAGTCAATACTGAGGGATCTGCACAAACAATGCAGTCATCTAAACATTTCAAACCAGATCCTTGAACTGATTCGTAATACATCCGTACAATTTCTTTCCAAATCGTTGGTAACTCATAAGTATCGTGAAGAACATCTAAACTAGTTGCAAAGTTTTACGGAAAGATCCCCTTTTCTTCAACTATAGTTCCCGTAAAAACAGTTCGAGTCAAAGGTAAAGTCGTCAAAGTTTTAACCGCTTTTGCTAAAGAGTCGTTTACAAATTGATAAGAATCAATAAATCTCACGCTAATTTTTCCTAAATGTGCAATTAATGAAATAAAATTTTCAGTTGTTATTGGAATACATCCTAAAACCCCAATTTTTAAATTTACTCAATCAATATTTTAATGTGTGGTGCATATCGTATACCTTTATGTTGTGGAAAACAATTGATAATACTTTGTTTATTTTTCTATTAATATTACAGTCATTGCATGCAGCACCCAAGTATTCCCCAGTAAATTAATCATGATCTCTCACAGGATCAATAATGTCTTTCAAACAAAGATAACATTGTATACAAGTATCAAATTGATTCTGTTGTAGGTTTGTAAATTGTTTAATTGTTTGTCTTTCCATTTTATAATAATATGGTAATACTGTATATTTTGCTATTTTTTCTACTTCTTTTAAAAATTGTTCCACACAATCTTCACTTATAAATTCTTTATATATTGTACTCCCATCAAAATTATTTATTAATAAAAGTCCTGCCGAAATGGGTAAATGTATTGGATGATGCACATCGTCTTTTGGTAAAAACAGATTCGAAATCTGCATATATAACATATGGTGGGGTTACGGTTTTGGACCAATCAGTGAATTTAATAAATTTCTTTTCCGGGAAAGTATATAAAGTTGTCCCTAACTGATTTTTTATACATAATATCTCATGTTTGTACAATGCTTTCTTATATCTAAATCCGTTCAGACATTTATGACACCAAAAAGATAGCATTCTTTCTATTGCAATATTTTTTTTGACTATTCAATAACTATTGAGTGATGATATTTTCTATTGTTTGGATAAGCTTGCCTGGCTAAGAAATCGATAATCGTTCGATCGCGTGGATTTTTGAAAATAACTAGGTATTGAACATTTAAATTACGAGTTCGATGACTACCTCCTTGATTAAATAAATTTTGTGTTATAAAAATAACAGTAACTCCGCAATGTCTACTGATTTTTGTGAACAAGTTATTGAAATCTTTTTCCTTATTTGGTTCTTGATACAAATCATCTATAATTATTACATCACCTCGACGCAACCTAGACGACCAATTTTTATCAAATCCCTTAACTATTGTCATTTTCAATTTACAAAACTGATTTTGCGTCAATCCATGTTCTTCGTCTGCGCCCCTATGCCAATATATTTTATTGAATTTTGATTTGAACATGTTTGATTGTAATAAATTACATACAAATAAAGTTTTTCCGCTCCCACTTGGTCTACAATTTGATATACTGCATCATTTCTTAATTCCATTTAATTTAATTTAATTTAATTTGTTTATAATTTGATAGATAGCAGAAAATAATTAGTAATATTAATTATAGATGAAGATGTGAAGTAGTCGGAATGAAGTTCCCAACCTGAAAACCTCAACATGTAGTGAATAGAAGTGGAAAATATCCAATCTTATTCTTCAAGAGCTGAAAATGTAGGATAATGGGTTTTAATAGACCATTACAGCAACGGGATCTCAAATATCAGATTCAAGATTTACAAATTCAACCGTTATCTTTGAACATTGACATTGGTTGTCGAATCAACTTTAATGATTTGTCTACAAAAACAGAAAACATTTACGAACCTGAACTGTTTCCAGCATTAAGACTTGTCAAGTATAATACACTTTGTGTGAATGTATTTGCAAGCGGAAAAGTTGTTGTCATGGAGATAAAAACACTGGAATACAACAGTCAAGTACAAGAAATATTTAACTTTATAAAACTTAAAATTAATAATCTTAATACCGACAAAGAAATACTAGATTATTTATTAACCACTGATTGTGTTTAAATAGATTCAATTCTGACGATTGTAAAAATTAAAAATGATCGACGAGCAAGAAACATACGTATTCGAAACAATTCTGAGGAAGATGGAAGAACTCTTTCCGAATATGATGAACAAGCTTTCGTATTGTGCTCCTGAATATTTGGCTACACCGATCTATCAAATGACAGGAATCAAAATCAAAGAAATTGTACGGATGCATTACGAATCAGTTCAAGGATCTAGTTTGAAATGTTTAGATGACTGCATTGTTTGTACAGATCCCTCAATATTGACTTGTCCATTTTGATACAGATGCTGCAGAGACTACAAAAAGAAAGAAGTTGTACATATTTTGTTCGGTGAGCTAAGAAGAGCTTATTATTATCTGATTTGTGATGATGTAAATTAAATAAAATTTTGATCTTTTTACGTGTTTATTTTATGTTTATGTGTTTATTTTTATGTGTTGAGAATTAGTTTTTTAATAAGTTTTTAATTGGTTGAATTATTATTATTATTATTATTATTATTATTATTATTATTATTATTATTATTATTTTTATTATTATTATTATTATTATTATTAGAAATTTGGGTAATAAATCGGTGCGGATGGATGTGGATGAGTATGGATGGGTATGGATGGGTATGGATGGGTATGGATGGGTATGGATGGGTATGGATGGGTATGGATGGGTATTAATGGGTATGGATGGGTATGGATGGGTATGGATGGGTATGTTTGAGTATGGATGGGTATGGATGGGTATGGATCGGTGCGAATCCGTGTGGATCGTTGGTTGGTGTGTGTGTGTGTTAACGGTTTAAGAATGGAAGTTCTAGAAGTAGGTGTGTGGAAGTGTCTAGAAGTTGTTTTGGTCCACAACTGCGTGACATAATAACAGTTAGGTAATCGTGTGTTGGTCCACATGACACAATAAGTGTGTTGGTCCAAAACATATTAAGGGTTATTTAATAGGTGTGTCTCCGGGTAGTGACTGACCAGTGTACACGTGACATAATCGTGAGCTCACCTGGCAACAGTGGACAAAAGTCAATCTCCAGGTAGCAACTGAGTGGACAGAGGTCAATCTCCAGGTAGTAACAGTGTGGACAGAGGTATCTGACGGACTCACATCCTACTACTATTTGATATCACCAATTGGAAGGCAAAAAATGAAATGAAAAATGAAAATTTACAAAATATCTAATGATTTTGAAACTGTGCCTAGAAAACATAATAATGATTACTTGTTCAATTTAATAATATATTGATAATTTTTGTATGATTATTCTCATACCATTTTTATTTGGTACATTTAAATAATAAACTTTTCAAAAGAAAACTATATACTTTCTATATATTTCAATAATTAATCATAATTTTTGTTTCCTGTGATTTCACCAGCGAAGGCGATCTGAGATATAGTAGCCAATGCTGCCACAAAAGAGAAAGGACAAATTAATCTGATGAGCAAGTGGGACAATTTCGCAGATCTAGTATGAATAATGGACAAAAATTGTTGAACAAAATTAATTACACTCTGACTAAAAGTTTTTTTCTACTAAATTGAATAAAACCTTGCGTTGAATTTTCAATTGATTTTATAGAAAATTGTTCTGGAATAATTATAAATAGGAGAATTTCTTAATTTCTTCTTTTGTTTAAGCGTTGAATTCGGCTATAGATACAGCATGAGAACATTAATAAATAAAATATTAACCTTACAGGTCGTCTATGACCTTACCCACAAAGAGTTCCAACCACATTTAGATTGATTTTGAGCAGAAATGGGAATAATCTAAAGAAAGTTTCAAAAAATTTGAGAAATTTGTTGAAAATCGTGAATCTAAAAATTATAAATAAATCGATAATAAGTAACTTAAATAAATCTCACCTCTCACCAAGTAGGAAGGATTCCGACGAGATGTCGCCCATTATCACAACAAGGCCCTGAAACAAAGCCAGCAATCTGAATCGATAATACAAAGACGTCGCCGGATGGAGGAAATATGTACTTGGTCAGAACAAGCAAAAAGATTGAACCAACAGAATGAGTTATTAAGGACCCAACACGCTGAGATGGTAGTCGAAATAGACAAATTAAAGAGGGAAAACCACCAGCTAAAGTTAAAGGAGACGATAAAGACAGAAATCAGGCAGCACCCCAGCACGTTTTCGAGCATTAATCCAAGTATCATATGGCCCATCTCAAACTCCACTCCAATTAATACCCAAAACAATAACGATCCACAACCAAAACCTAATCACAAGAAATGTCATCCCAGTAAAGCGGAGAGAGAAAGAAGGTGCAGATTGAAAAAAGCCCGTCAAATAAAGAAAATTGGACCCACATCTTCTTACAACTCCAGATAATCTTGTGATACGTATAATAAAAATGTTCTGGGTTTTGAATCGATGATCGTTTTACAATAACTTAAATTATTTATTTGCAATAAATTAAATTATTTCATTTTTAAAATGAAACTTAGTGATTGTCTTGACAGTAAAGATGTTCAATTAATACATAGAAGAACGTTAAGAAGAATGTTGGAATCTGAGAAAATGAGGAGAACTTCCATTGACCTGAAGATGACAGTTATGTTGTCGAAATATTTTTTATGGCGTTATCTTTTAATTAAATCGTTGCCAAATTTATTTAGTTTTTTATTTATAAGTCATGTTGCAGCTGTTCCAATATTCAAAAGGTGTTTTGACGGATATCCAATGGTTATGCTTCTTATGCGCGGGTCTGGTGGGATTCCCTTGGAAATGATCTCGAAAATCTTATATCTTTTACCCATCAGGTACCCAGCACATTAAAAAGAAAAAAGTACAAAAGAAAGAGACTGGTGTTATATGGGCTACCTTAACTTCGCTAAGATTACTCTCACCAATGCACATGTATACAAGAGGAAACTGTTCCACTGCCACCGGCGGCTAGGCAACGTTTGCCCTGAGGAAGCTGGTTGGTTGTCCGCAAAAGGTAAGCACTGCTTTCAGAACTGCTGTGGCCCGTACATTCCTCGGTTCAGCGAGATACTGTTATGAGGCATGTACTCATCTTCCAATAATCCCCTCAAACACTGATTTATGGTTGGGAAAAAGTAAGAAATTAAATTAGAAAAGACCATAAGATTGATTTGTAAACAGTCAATGTTCAACAAAAATTTTAACTTATTGGGAAATTTTTTTAAAATCAGTAAACTTGTCAATTTTATTGGGTTACTGGATGTCTGACTTTAACCCTTTACATTCAACATCTCCTGCCCGCCACTGGTTACCCATTACTAGGCAATTTTGGTAATGTAACAAATAGTTCTGAGACCACCAAAGGTGAGCTTTATTTCTAAAACTGCTAAAGCCCGACCTACAGTTGGGTTAAATGAGCTACAGTTAGAAGGTATGTGCTCGACTTACACTTTTTGGTCCCTAACTTTCAAACAATTCATGTGTTACATATTCTCTTAATTTACTTGATCCTCATCGTTTATAAAAAAAATCGAATTAGAGAAACAATAATTATTCGATTAATAGCTAAGTCATTTATTTTTATATTATAACAATTTTAGATCATTATTGGATTAAACTATTCGTCCGAATCATTTATTCTATCTCCAAAATTTCATTGGACTTGTTCGTTGTTAGTAAGTGGCGTCGTCGACGTTCCTATCTTTCAGGACGTGAATGGGGTCTGTTATTTTTAGTTGCTGAACTGGACTCCTCCCACTCACGGAAGGCCAATTGAGCTGGGGCCAAGACTAAGGGATAGGTAACCGCGTTGTCCTCCTGGCTAACAGTTAACGCTATCTCCAACCCTTGAATTTGAGTGCGTAGCGCTTGCATGATTTGCCGCTCCTCCTGCCAACCACGTTGAGCTGCATTCATCTTCTGGTATAATTTCTTCACACGTCCGGATTCTATCCAAGTTGACTTGATCATTTGGCATTCTTTACTGATTTACAGTATCTGCTGATGGAAATTTTTATTGGTTTTTTGCAGTCAGGTCATTTCTTGGTGGATGACCAGGGTGCATTCATATTTTAAGGGGAAAGGAATGAAATAACAGCAATTTTAGCGAGAAAAAACAATGGAATCATTTTTCTACTGTCGTTGTACATTTATTTTTGTGAAATACCGTTTTAATTCAATAGAAAATTTATGTAGCGATATTAGGCTATTCCAGACACTCCTCATCGTTATGGCCGTATCACTATAACTTACAATGGTTGATTTATTTTAAATTGAGAGTTATTTAACATGCTTTATTAGAATAGTTACTTTATGTTTATTAACCATTCAATAAAATAAGACCTTCCACTAAGCTAACATTTATTAATCATTAAAAGCGGTTCTCGTCAAATTTCCAGTTTGTATTCAATAAGGCCCTCTGGATCTTCTATATTGGATGGGTCTCATGTACCTATCATGTTCTTGCCTAGTTGGATTTTGACATTGGTAGGAGTTTTCATCCCTCCGCTTTCAGTGTTGTATCGGTCCATTGAATAGTTTGGCCGGAAGGATTATGTCGGTGGGTGCTCGCATTCGTGCCAGTACCGGATCCTTGAACTCGAAAGATACGCCATAATCCAGCGTGAATCCATTCGTACTGGGGATCTCTCCGGATACGATGGCAGCATTGATTCGATCCAACCTTCTTTGGGCCATCTTAACCTTCCATTGGAACTTCCGTACGAGTTCTTTCAGGCGATAGAGTGAAAATTCCGCTCGCTATCGCGCTTCTCGAACAGGGTTTCGGCCAGATTCGCGTTTTATTGCGAGACTGGGCACCTCAATCTCATCTTGTCTTGAATTCTCCAGCATCGTAGAATTCTCTCTTAAAGTCGCTAGACTATAGCCTGAGTCTTATAAAGACTGTCAGTATTGGGCCGCCATATTGGAGGCTACTCGGAGGGCCACCCTATCTTCTTTGTACCATAGTTCAGTTCCTCGTGGTTGAGTATCTTCTGAAATTAAATGAGAATATTATTGGGTTCACAACCATTTTGTTTGTTATTAGGCCTAGTCGGTTATAGAGATTTTAGCTTCAACGTTTTGATGTCTGGACATTCCATGACTTAGAGTATTAGATACTACACTTCGCTAATAGAACGTCTGTATTCGTACATCTGATTTCGTAGTTCGCTACATTTACAAGTTTTTCAATTTGGTGGACATTTTTATATTATTTAAAATATCTCATAAATTCTTACTCTCTTTGATTGGAATCGTGACATTTACATGTCGATTATTGGAAATACGGAGAGCATCTGCCTCAATTGTCAGTCTCGTGTCACTTGATTGTTCCTTTGACTTCATGGTTAAAGCAATCCTCCTGGTTTTCGTTGTTTTCATAGTTAATAAATATTGACCAGTGACTTCACGTTATTTATAGTGGTCGAATGACTCAACTTACCTTGATGATTTATTTGTTGTTGTGTGGGTGAATATAATCTTATGTAAATCTTTATTTTTATTGAGGTGACTCGAAAATTTTTATTTGAGTATTTTTACATAAATTTTATTTTACAGTAGATCGGTGCTGACACGTCTCTTGCGGCCTATAGCTATTTGTTGGTTGATCACTCCGTCTGATCATTCATTTGAAATTTGATTTTTTATTATCATTATCAAATTTGTTGGAAGATATATCATGGTCGTTCTAATGGAGTTCAAATTTTTATCGGCACAGATTATAGGCAGAGAAGTTGCTCTTACACAATCTATTAGTGTCTATGACTTGTTGGGCCAGAACACAAACGGCCTTGGAAAATGTTTAAATGGATCGGTAACACACATGCAAACATAACAAGCAAATTTAAAATAAACCTATTAAAACACCAATTAATCCCACCAAAATATGAGAGGAAAAACAATAAAATATAAAATAGCAAACATAAAAATAAATTAAAATAATAACAAAATGCAACAAGATCCGAACGATACAAACACAGACATAACATGAAAACTCAACAAATTCGACCAAAATTCGATAAATTAATAAAAGTT
This sequence comes from Schmidtea mediterranea, assembly GCA_022537955.1. Taxonomy (NCBI): domain Eukaryota; kingdom Metazoa; phylum Platyhelminthes; order Tricladida; family Dugesiidae; genus Schmidtea; species Schmidtea mediterranea. The sequence continues at coordinate 262,968,268 of CM039679.1, read as the reverse complement.
CATGAAAATGAAATTTAAATCAAGGAATTTGAATTAGAAATAATTCAATAAAAATTCTAAATAAAAAATTATTAAAATAAATTAAAAAATAATAAAAATAAAGATTAGAATACACTAGAAAATAACAAGGTCGAATTTTGTTTTACTACATCAAAATTAACACGCGAGGTTAGGGACAGAAAATAGGTATAAATACCGATACATTTTCACATAAAATTTAACCTTTTTTCAAACCAAAAACCATTTTTGACACCATTTTTTGAATCAAAAATCTTTTTGAATTATTTGAAAATCTATTCGAATTTTTAGGTGAGAAGTAGTTTTATTTGGAACTCTCTCTCCACGTCACATCCTCGCAACCTCGGTAGAGCTCTGCTTGGATGTCGGCGTGGGGGGAGATGTATTTTTATGAAAATTTTTTAATGGAATGGATTGTTATGGTCAAGTAATTTTGTATTTTGCTCTTAATATATATTAATAAATATTTATGAGGTTAAAAATTTGTTTTTTCATAAAATTAATTAATCTTTTGTCGAAATTTTTCCGGCCCACAGCCAAAACACATCGCAAGTCAGTAAAATCAACATATAACTCAGACTCGTGTAAGCGCGTGGAGTATCGCCAATGATCTGTGCCCGTGAAGACCCGGCGTGCGGAACGCAGGAGTTGGAACGTCAATATTATCCCGTATAGAAGAAACGAGAAATAAGGAAGAAGTCTTTTGGCTACTTCCTCGTTTCTCGTTTTCTGTAAACTCGATCTAAATTCTTCTACACACGGCTCAAAATCATCACACCGAGTAGTCCAGTGGGCACTCATTAACTGTAATATAAACATAAAATGCGTCTAAGGCCTATTAAAGGGAAAGGTTACGGGGATAAATAAATGAAATCGTTGATATGAATTGAATTTACTTAATAAATTTAAATTGACTATAATATTCTTAGTTGCTAATCATCATTATATAAATTACTAACCAAAGGAAGAAATTAATTCTAAATTCGAGATCCAACGCGACTATTTTCCCTATAAATTTATAAATTAAATTGAAATTAAAGAGAAAAACCATAAAATAATATTGCCATTACAAAATTATTAAATACATAATAATAGAGTCAAAATCAATTTACTCTGAATCTACGCTGAGGTAGAGAATTCGAAGATTAGAGGGCATCCATGAGTATGACAAGCGCATTTGATAAGATAGTTTCAGGAAACAACTCAGTTGATAATTGAAATTATTAGCAGAAACATAATAAAGATACGATGTATTAAATCCACAAAGAATCACAAAAATTCATCGAGACGATAATTCATTATCCCTCCAAAAGTCATTGGTAGAACCATAGAGCATCCTTAAAATCTCGGTAAAATCATGTAAAGTAATTAAATCGCTAACCTACTAGAAAACTAATCGAAACTTGATAAAATTTCAAAATATAGATACGAAATCTGATCGAAAACGCACATTCAAAATAGAGTTCGGATTTACCAGCCTTCCAAACCCTAATAATCGCTCATGAATCCATAATGCGCCCCAAATCAAGGCTGAATCAACCTCAGAATCCCCTAAATAGATTGATGATGATACAATCAAATAAAATAAACCTACCCGAATTTTCTCATCGCCGCTCTAATCCCATATATGTAAGCATAAGTAAAACCGGATAGTATACTAAGAAAATGGAGACATTAAGTACAAACAAATCAAAATTAAAACCAACCTGAAATATAAATCGAATAAGGGCTATGACCAACCGGAAATCGTGAATTCTAATTCGTAAACTATGCTGATCATCGAGATTCAATTTTCCGTAAACAATTTTCACATACGAATGTGCTAGACTACCAATAACACAACGGAAGCGCACTCATCTACCTTTATTTATATGATTGGATTTCTGTCTAGTCAGTTATTGATTTTCAGTTATTATTTTCGTTGGAATATGAACCAAACCATAAGAGGGAAAATACCAAGGGAATCAGGTGCCCCAATTCAAGGTAGTTTATTAAATTTCATTTTAATCATTTTTTCTAATTTATAAATCTTTAAAAAAGGGGAACCTATTATGTTTTAGTAAATTTATATATAAGTCAAAAATTAATTTCTTAAAAGTTCAATCGATAGCAACCCTACGTTATTCTACAAATTTCGAGCTAAGGGGTTAACTTGGTTTCCCGTGAATCTTAAAATAGATAATCATGAGTATTTAGGAATATATTAGAATTAAAGATTTTATTATTTCATTAAGAATTGTCATCAATTTATGAACTATAAATCGATAATTGTAGGCATCGCGTAGATTAAAGGTTGTTAATTATCACAGTGAAAAATTTTATTGTTATTTTAGTAAAGGTTACGATCCGCAATTGCGATAATCTTCTAGATATTAAGTAATAATTATTCCTGTTTCCATGAATTTCAATATGCACTTTATCTTATTAAATTATAAATAAGGAATTAGTTTCATTATATAAATATTAAATGTATTTGTTGTTCATAGTATAAATTTTTAGAGCAATCAATGTCTCCCTTACCTAAACTTTAGGCTGACAACTAAACGTTTGTTTCCTCATGAACCCTAAGTTGCCAGTTATTAAATTACCACAGATGCCTTGGATAGACCTATAGACATTCGTGCGGAGCATAAATAAATCGATATTTGTCTTCGACCCTTTATTACACCATGAGAGTAACGTAAATTATTCATTCACAATACTTATTCGACGACAAACACTGTTTTGTCGTTAATACGCCAAGTGACGATAAATATAAGTTGCTTTGAAAACACGTTATGCCTATTCACCTAACTATAATGATATTTTAGAAGAGCCAATGCCTCTCGAGTGGATTCCCGCCCATGTGGCAGAAGAATGGCGACGGGCTTGGAAGAGAGCACGGCCGACAACAAGCCTCAAACCAAGAGACCACATCTGACCGCCTTGCAGATGCTGGGTATGGAGAACGATCCCCGTTGGGCGAACGAGCGGGTTAACCAGCAATACCCTGCTGAGATCCGAGACCACGCACGGAACCTTCTCGCCCATTGGGAAAAGATACAAGGGCAGGTCGACCTGAACGTAGTTAAGGCCAGGATGTACCTAGCCAATGTCGAAGAGGACATCTCCGTCGGGCGCATCGCAGAGATTTATCCGACCCGACCGGCCCGCAATACCAGGCGACCAGTAGCTGTCATCCCAGGCTACTCCCCGGAAGAAGGGGTTAGGAAATTTTTCGAGGAACCCTGACTCCCCGGACAAAAGGAAGCATAGAAAACAATTTATGTCATTAGTTTTATTAAAATTTAAAAATTTAAAAGTGTTGTTCGTTTTAATTTTTTTTGGTAAACAGAATTTTGATTTATTTGAGTTAATGAAGAAATAAAAAAAGATTGCTATTGCAGCGATGACATCTACTCAACTATTGCAAACTGAACTTACCCATGCTAAATGTGCAAACGCGAACCTTCTCGACCAGATAGTTCAAGTAACCCGAGAAGTTCAGTTGATCAAGTCAACCTGGTCGGACCCGAAGAAGACGAAGGCTCTATATCTCAGGCTCACTGACGCTCAAAAGGGTTGGGCGGAGGAGCGACAACTAAACCAGAGTCTCCGAACACAAATCAGGGGATTGGAAGTCGCCTTGGCAGCCAGTCGTGAAGGGGAAGCGGTAACTTATCCGCTTATCTTCGCCCCTTCTCAGTTGGCGTACCGGGATCCCTTCAATAATGTCGCGCAGACTGCAAATCCATCAACCGTCCCATCAAGTAGTCATCGGCCGGGACGCAAGGAGCGTGCCCGACGCCGAGCCGCACGACTACCAAGCCAATCGTACTAACTTACTGATATTGTATACATTTTAATCATTTCTTGTTCGAATAAATAAATTTGTATTCATTGTTAATCGAATCCCAAATAACAGGTTACAAGATATGATTTATATGAGGTTATCATCACGAGAACTCACACCGTGTCTTCGAACCATCGTTCTATTTCTACCGGTCAACATAAATCTGATTTTGAACTTTCTTACACAAGGGACAGAGTAAAGCGAGCATAGGTCTTCCATCGACAGCTCGTTGAACCCGAGGGTTGTCCGAGCAATTACAGTATTAGTAATAGTGCTCACTTTTTGCGGACAATCCACCCACTCGAACACATTTCCAACGTTGCCTAGTAACGGGTGCCGAGTGGTAGCTAGAAAACATTTGTATGGCGTTACCGGGGTAACAATAAGACGATTTAAACAAATCACGAAACCCTGTAACCCACCAGACTTGTAGTATGTACTGGCTGTTAGTCGGAAAATTTCGACATAATTAAGAATAAATACCTCATCCGTTCAGAGCATACAATTGACAATTATAGCATAATACATTTTCATTCATACTTATCATACTTGCAGGGGACACGCTCAAGCAGGGACTTACTTATAGTTTACTTGAGTATGCGTCGTGTAAGCTGATTTTCCAAAGCTTCGTTGTAAGTTCTCGTTGAAATAATGCTTGCTACACAGATAATATTTAAAGAAAAACGTTTTTAACTTTTGTCCAAAAATTAGTTTTCACAAGGAAAAGTGATTTTGATGCTGATTTCTGCAAAAATGAATCGGTATATATACCTATTTTGTGACCCTAACCTTTCGTGTTCTTTTTGATGCGTTAAAACAAAATTTGACCTTGATTTTAATTGTAATATCTAATTCTTATTTTATCATTTTCCTGCTTTAAATAGATAATTTATTTTTATTATTATTAATTGAATATTTCTAACTAGAAATATTTTATTTTTAACCAGTTTTATTCGTTAACTTGCTGATTTTTATAAATTGATCTATTTTAGTCAAATTCTCATGTTGTTTCTTTGTTAATTTCGTACGGTTCTTGGTGCATTTGTGTATATTTTTTTTTACTTGTGGTTTTCGATTTTATTTTTAATTATGTTTCTCTCATCTTTTAGAGCTGTTTACTTGGTGTTAATAGGTCTGATTTTAAGTTTACCTTGCGGTATTTGAGTGTTATTTCCGATTCATTTAAACAAATCCTTGTATTGGCCCAACAATTGTAAATTTAATTTCTTTCCACTAACAGAATAACTAAACAAAAAGAACAGACAAAAAATGTTTTTAAGCTTTTTAAAATCATAAAATTCTAATCCAAACTAAATTTCGCAAAGTTTCTCAAGCCCTATAGTTAAAATATCAAATTTAATAATCCAGTTTTACATGTTATATTTCTATAGATATAATATAAATTACATTATATAATATACTGAATATTTAATCAATTGTACATTTATTCCCTTTCAACATGCTCAAGAATTAACCAAAAAGAACACACAAAAATGGTTTTAAGCTTTATAAAATCCTAAATTTCTAATCCAAACTACATACAAAATTTAATGACCCAGTTGTAAATAATATATTTATATAGAAATATCTCATAGCAATAAATGTAAGTCAACATTAAAACATATATATTTATTACATCAATTATTTTTCAGTATTTTTCGACTCTCTTCAAAATATTCATTAGGATGATTTATTGTGATTGGATAGTTATCCGGCAATCCGTGAACCAATTTGAAATAATTTCGACAACTAATTTGAAATTGTTTCATTTTTATTTTTGCAATAATCGATTCAATTTGTTCTGAAGTTGCATTTGCAAATTTTCTGAGGTTTTGAGCAATTAACTCAACATTTGAATGTTGAAATGGGCATCCATGGCAATCTCCAGCCTGAGGTGGATTTGATGTGATAATTTTGACACAGCTATATGGTCCGTAATTAACCCGTTTGCCTTCTTGCCCATAGGAATGTCGAATGTTATATGCATATTTCTTTGCAAAAGTGTTGGAATCACATTTCTCCTCGAAACCTTTCTTCCAAAATTTGAGAGATTCTTCTAATGGTACTCCAATACCTTTCAAAAATAATCCGTATTGCATTCTTCCCCAATGCTTTACATGACTGTCGCGTTTCAAAGCAGAATTAACATTTTGCATGCAAGGTGGAAATGATTTTACAGATAATCCATCAATTTGATCTGCCGTTATTTTATCCATATTATTTGCGGATGAATAATCTTTACCCAAGTAGCGCTTATTTAAATTTGAAAGAATCGGCATTAATCTGTCTTCTTCGTCAATTTCATGAATATGCAATCTTAAATATGAGAGTTCTTGAGATAAATAAGAGCGAAAATGCCACAATACTAGTGAGCAAATATCGCTGTCTAATAAAAATGCAAACCCTTTATGTAGTTTAACTTTCTGCGATTTAACTAAATCTAAAACTTGAAGGAACGGTACTTTATATATGATTGTATTTGTATTATCAATCTGAAAGAATTTTTTGTATTCTGCGGGTAATGCCTCTTGTACGAAAATGCCATTATCGAACATAAACTTCTTTATGGAATGAGGATTTGCTAATCTTTCCGCATTGAAGCGATATTGAAACAAATCCAATTCTTGAGTAATAAACCATTTACTTAGTTCATCAGTAAAACAATATGCCATTCGTAAAATATAGTGTGACAAAATGTCATCGTTCATTAATCGCGAAATATCACTTCCTGCGTTAGAAACAAAATATTTTCCTAAAGTTGAAAGTTTGGAAAGTCGCGAGTAAACTTGATCACTATATTCCACTCTTCCTTTAACGTAATCTTCAGATAGGTTATCAATGCATCTGAGAACTTTCAATCTGTCGATAGCTAAATTTTCTAAGGTGTCAAGAGGAACTGTATCAGTAGGTGGTATATTATAAAACTGCAACCTATTACGCATAAGTTTTTTACTTAAACTTTCTTTGTATTCCATCTAAAAATTTAAAATAATAATAATTTAATAAATTTCATAAAAATATACATTAAAATTAATTTTTTAACCCTACATATTTAAACAATTTATATGTCAACTTCATTTTAATTATTTATAAATTAACATTATAATCGTGAAATTTGAATATTTATTAAAAGGATCTTATTCTTAGGACTGCCAGATATTCACCACTGCAAACCAGGACAAAGATTTTTTTAAAAATTAGACCACTACTTCTGCAGCTTAAGTAAATAATTAAAAAATAATTTAAAATTAATAACACAAATAAGGAACTTTAAAATAAAAATATTTATTTCACATTTTAAAAACTAAAATCAAAAATAAATAAGTTATTTATAATAAAAAAAACATAAAATCCGTGACAATCCCGGAAAGGATATACCACCATGAGAAATACTCAAATAGGACTGTTGGGCTATCACTAAATTTTGTTTGAATGGATTTGAAATAACACGCAAACACAACATTCAGCTTTAAAATCAGACTCATAGACTCCAAATAACCACTGTAAAATGTGAGAAAGACATAATTAAAAATATAAATCTGTGGAGTTTATGTTATTGGTAACCTTCACCCCAGATGTAAAATATTTCTCTTACCCCCCAATGGTTACCCGTTACTAAATAACGACGGGAATGCAACCATTGGTTTTTGAGGTCACCAAAGGTGAGCGCCACGTATGAAATACTCTGACTCAACCTCTAACTGGGTCCAATGCACTACCGTTAGAAGGTACGTGTGCGATTTTCTTCCTCCGGTCCCTCACTTGTGTGCTTAATTTTTACTCCTTTGCAGTCTCTTTCCGTACAACTGTCTGTAAATTCCCGGGTAATCTTACTCTATTATTACCGAAGATAAAATTCAGAAAATTAATTTAAGCAAACATTTATTGATTAACACTAAGACTATTTCAAATTGTTGGGCCAGTACAAGCTTTTGTTTAAATGGATTGAAAACAGCACGCAAATACAACACGCACATTTCAAAATCGGACCCTTAAACATCTAATAAACACCAAAAAATGCGAGAAAACACATAATTTAACATATAAAATGGAAAACATAAAATTAAATTAAAATATTAACAAACGCACCAAGATACGCACGAGTTGACATAGAAATAACATGATAACAAAAGATTTGACCGAAAAAGTGACAATTTACGAAAAATTAAAAGAGTTCATGAATAAAGCGAACAAAAATAAAATAATTTTAATCAGAAATGATTGAAATTAAAAATAAATGAGTAAATTGTAAAAGAAATCAAAAAATAATAATAAATTAGAAATTAATTAGACACATAATTGCAAGGTCAAATTTTGTTTTAACGCATAAAAAATAACACGCAAGGTTAGGGTCACAGAACAGGTATAAATACCAATCCATTTTCACAAAGTTATAATGAAAAAATTACTTTTCACCCAGTGAACAAATTACTTTTGTCAGACCAATTCAAAGGAACAACTCTCGATAATCGTTTTCATTCTGCGAACCAAGTATCTTAATGTAAGCTCTACTTGATCGTATGTGTGAGGACCTCTTGTCGTATGTTGATATGTATGAACTATGAACGAACCATGATGAAATTGTTTCAACAAATATATGTATTTATGAAAAAAATGAATCTTCAGTTTTATGAGTCGAAATTTTTCTGGCCCACAGCCACACATCACACAAGAAAGTAAAATCATAACATAACTAGTCACACTGTGTAAGTGCGGTTTCTCCGCCTACAGTGTGTGCCCGTGAGAGCTCTGTCGTGCGTAACGACGGATCTCGAACGTAAATATTCTACCGTATAGGGGCAGTGGGAAGATTGAGAGCTAGACTTTTGGCTAGATCTCTTTCACCCATCTCCCGTAAAATCGACCTAAATATTAAATTACACATCGGCTAAAATGATAACACCGAGTAGTCCAGTGGGCACTCGTAAAATCTAATATGAACACAAGAACTTTAGGACTAAAATTAAGGCTCGGGTAGTGGGGACTTGAAACCGATGCGATGCAGATAAATTTAATAACTAAATGGAAATTAAACTAAGTTAATTTAAAGTAATTGAATCCATAATATTAAACTAGATGTGACGTAAATAAATTATTCAAATTAAAATTATGAAATCATGACTAAATTTGTGACCAAAACATTCATACGAGAAGACTTTTGCAACGTAATCAGGGGATAGTAATTAATTAAATAAATGATCCAAAAATTAAATACTCACGTAATAAAAATCAAGAAAAATTTAATAAGTATTAATGATTTAAAGTATCCTCGGATCTAATCTAAATTAGTAAATGACTTATGAGTAAGAAGCCAGAGAAAATGGAGAGTAGATATAACTGATTCCGAGAAAATTACGACAGGATATAGACCCGCTAAAATTTCATAACAGTAATAAAAATTAAGGCATTAGACATTGATAAATGATAAACCAAATTAACGATTAGCGATGAACCTTTTCCACTAATTGAAAGATACATATACGATTCATGAATCCAAGGATAATAAAATTTATTATGTCACGAATAACTGATAAAAAACGACCAAAATAATCATATTAACCGCACACGAATAAATCAATTAATAATGGTACACAATGATAATAGAACAAGATAACAAAATATCACAAATGATTCGCAGATGTAAACATAAGAACTCAGTTTTCGTGAGGGGATTCGAATACCACAGACTTGCCACGAATGATATTGAATCTTTGAAATCGAATAAAATTAGGAACACCCTAAAATTAATGAAAGCGATAAAATCAGAAGTCCACATAAAAGAACAAACCATAGTACAATAACACGTCCCAACTAAAAATCCAAATGAAGATTTTGACTCTCTCCCAACCGTGATATCCCCTTCACTGAATAGCTGTCACCACGTATTCCACCCAGCAGTTTCTCCCTAACCAGCATGTACAATTAAATCTTCTTTCGGCAATGACAATAATCCGGAGCGACTCGTAGTGGGGTGTTTTCTGGGATACACCGTCGTCGAATGAGAACCGCAATTCAGATAATGAGCACCAAAATTCCAATCGACAAGTGAAACTTTGTGATTAAATGCATATTGATACATAGACCCAATACCGATCAAATTGTTTGTTCATACGCTAAATAAACTACGAATAGGTCATAGTCCGAGATTACCGCAGAATAAATCACCAAAAATCTGACACGAGTGACAAGTCGGTGACGATGATCATATCAACTTGTCATAACAAAGGAAGATGAAGCGATCAATGGAAATGAACTTTTACCGCCGAACTGAACAAAATAAATAATGATCAGTATCAAATAATCAACAATAAATAACTAAAATAATTATATTAACACTCCGCCACGAAAACGAATAAACTAAACGACAGTTCATTCACCCCCCCCCACGCCCTCGCAAGTAATTCACGAATATAAAAGAACCCAGCAAAAACTCACATTCCATACCACGTAAATGAACCACCAAACAACTAGCACCGATAGTGGACGTGTTCGAGCTCGAGACTCTTTACGAGACCGGATCTCAAGAAACGATACTCAGATACCTAGTGAAGAGAAAAAATCAGGTAATTTCGCACGTTACGTTTCAAATTTTATCATGACAAAAATTCACCCTATTAACACTTGATAGAAAATAGCATAAATCACTAACGTTCATGTTTTACACACGTCGGCGCATCGATAAGAATGATGGGTAATTAATTATTTTCACGTTTAGATCGCAGAGACCCGCATGGCAATTGGAGTGACAATTCTCGAGTGACTCTACAGATCCCGAGCGCTTCTGCCGCTCGATACCGACAAGTTCTGTGGGATAACGGATATCTGTTATCCACTTACGGAGACTCCAGTTGGCCAAGAAGATCAGAATATCAAGCTGAAGAGATCGAGTTGCCAAGTATCGCGATTAAGCGCGAGCCGGGCCACAATCCAGCACGAGAAGCCCGCCAGCGAGCCGAATACGCGGCCATGAAGATGGAAGAACTCGAAAGAAAGTACCACCGGAAAGCGGTGTTGGCCCGACAGCGACTAGCTCGAGTGAACAGAGATATCGCAAGTGGTGCTATCCCGAGTACCGATGGATTCCCGCCAGAATATGGAGTGTCCTTCGAATTAGACGACCCGAGGCTGACGCAGATGACAGCACCGACTAAAATGGTGATACCGGAGAACCTCGTGCAGTCAACTCTTCGAAATCGACTCGGATCCCGTCAAACCGGCGATCATACCTATGCGAGCAGGCACCCTCAGTGGAATTCCAAGTACAACAATCGAAGGAGTGAACGTTTTAATGGTCGTGAATGAATTAAATCGATATGTTTTTAGTTTTTTGTTGACAATAAATGTTATATGTCTCACGAGTTACTCAATTCTCAGTTTTATAAAATAACTACTTTGACAATTAGTGTAATTAAAGTAATGTAAATTTTCTACCTTTTTTTTTTGGCAATAAGTTTCCACACGTTTTATAGATGATAAATGATAGGAAAAGATAGAACGTTTTTGTTATTAAACTTGGACCAACCAGAGTATTAACACCAACCATCTAAGACGCATGAGACGCAGCCGATAATACACCGTAAAAATAATTAATAGAGAGGATCAATAGAGCTGAATCAATATTGTAAACAACTAATCATTTAAATATTGTAATTTTAGAAATGAAAGCCACGAAAATATTGCACCAAGAGCTGAAAGAACTTAGAAGAGAAAATCAGCACCTGCACCGGCAACTTCTACAACAGAGTCGAGAGATGCAACAGCTGAAAGCCACTTGGGCCGAACCCGAGAAAATGAAATCATTGTACCAGCGCCTCACTGCCGCACAACAGGGCTGGAAAGAGGAAAGAGTGTTGAACCAGGCGCAGCGAACGCAAATCAAAGGACTGGAGGTCGCCTTGTCGGCGTGCCAGGAGGGGAGCGCAGTGACTTACCCTCTGGTATTCGCCCCGGCACAATTAGCCTATCGCGACCAAGAAAGAGCCCAATCAGCTAACAAGAAGCCCAGATCACACGCTCGACCAGGTCGAACCGAGCGGTTGCGAAGACGTACCCAAGGAGTAGCAAAATAAGCTGAGAAACTCAATGTCTGATGATAATTTAATTTGTTTGTCATTAAATGAAAATTGTTTAGTTTATTATGTTATTATCTGTAAATAAATATAGGAACGAAAGTATTAAATAGAAAGTGATAAAGGGACCTGAAATAGAAGACGGACATAGGCCTTCTAACGGCAGTCCGCTGAACCCGACATAGGACTAACCCTTAGCAGTTCTGATATCGGAACTCACCTTTGGACGTCCTGTGACCAGTGGTTACAGTACCAACGTTGCCTAGCAACGGGTAACCATTGGCGGGAGCAAAAACTATTTTATATGATTGGGGTGAAGGTCATCCACACCACTAACCCCACAAAATTATTGTCCATGTGCCTTTATAGCGCGGCGTTTCGCACGTTCAGACTTCCCCGGCCTATTTTTGGGAGCTTTAGTTGCTAGCACCGTAACAGACGTAGACTCTCGGTAAGCTAATTATGTGGGTGCGAAAACGAGGGGGTAGGTTACCGCGTTGCCCACCTGGCACGCTGATAACGCTACCTCAAGGCCGCTATTTGTATCTTCTGCGACTGGGAGAGCTGATTCTCCTCAGCCCACTCTCGTTGTGCCGCGGTCATCTTCTGATAGATCGTCTTGGCTTTTCCTGGTTCAATCCAAGTCACCTTGATCTTTTGAATCTCGCTGTTTAATTGCATAATCTGTTGTCGTAACTCTCTATTGGTGGTCCTGCCTTTGTCCAGTTTCCCTTGCAAAATTTTGCATGAGTTCATATGGTTGGGTTATTATTATTGAAAGTCGGTTCCCTCTGACTCCTCGTGTCCTTTTTCAATCAAATAAGCAAACTCAACACAGAATAATTTTATTTGCACTTTATCACAATGACAGATCAATCCGTTTTATCTCAATATTTGTAATCACAATTTCACTAATTGATTTGCACCTTTTAACCACTGTATGACTCCGATTATCTTAGGGTAGGTTGTCCAAGGGAGAACCACCCTTTCTGATAGATAACTTTGACATTTTACTTGGATTTGGATTCCTCCACTAACCTAGTTACTGCTCGTTCACGTCGATTCACTCTAGTTAATAATATCTGCTTTTCGTGTCTGGTTAATAATGTCTGTCTTTCGTATCGGGTAATAATGACCGTCTTTCGTATCTGATTAATAATGACTGTCCTTTCGTGTTTTTCCCTCTTTCTTTTATACTCCTGCTCAGACTGTTTTCCGACGATTGTCAACAATATTTTCTACATTATTAAATTATTAATAATAATTACTTTCCAGACCGACATTTGTCAACAACGTTTGGTCCATTACCAAATTACTAATTGCAACATAATTACCTCTCCGTTACTCAGTGGCGTCCATTTAATGTTGTTTAGGCTAATTTATCCTACTATATTATTCCGTCTATGCGCCGGGTTTTCCTCATCTCTCGGGTTTTCCTCAGCTCTCGGATTTTCCACATCTCTCGGGTTTCCCATTGCCTCGGGCTTCCCATTGACTCGGGCTTCCCATTAGTAATTAATTTTTCTTAATTAATTTCCTTTTTTATCTTATATTATTTTCTAGGGACCCCTCACTAAATTTTTATTATTATTTCTGGACTCGTCTCTCAATTTGGCGTTCAACCATACTAATTTCCCCCGATCAATATTACTTTCGAATTTTTATAAATTTTTTAATTAATATTGCACTTTTATCCTTTTTGTGTTTTATCGATTTTACAGTGCTTTTTCATGATACCCCAACATATCTCCCCCTTTTAATAAAGATTCGCCCTCGAATCTATCAAAATTTAAAATTTGATTTTTATTCTCTTATGATAATAATAATAATAATAATAACAATACCAACAATAAATGACAATAATAATAATAATGATTGTAATAATATGATAATAATAATAATAATAATATAATGTAAATAACAAATCATAATAATAATAATAAATTAATAATTATATTAATATAATAATAATAATGATAATAATGTTAATAATAATTCACAATAATAATAAATTAAATAATAATAATTCACAATAATAATAATAATAATTTGTTAAAATATAATTAATAATATTAATAATAATAATATAATAATAACAATAATTAAAATAAATCCTACTAATAATAATAAATTAAATAATAATAATAATAATAATCATAATAATAATAATAATAATAATAATATAATAATAAATAATTCATAATAATGTTGGGCCAGAACACATACGGCCTTGGAAAATGTTTAAATGGATCGGTAACACAACATGCAAACATAACAAGCAAATTTAAAATAAACCTATTAAAACATCAATTAAACCCTACCAAATATGAGAAAAAAGAGAGTTACATATAAAATAATAAACATAAAAATAAATCAAAATAATAACAAAATGCAACAAGATCCGCACGATACAAACACAAACATAACATGAAAACCCAACAAATTCGACAAAAGTTGATAAATTAATAAAAGTTCATGAAAATGAAATTTAAATCAAAGAATTTGAATTAGAAATAATTCAATAAAAATTCTAAATAAAAGATTATTAAAATAAATTAAAAAATAATAAAAATAAAGATTAGAATACACTAGAAAATAACAAGGTCGAATTTTGTTTTACTACATCAAAATTAACATGCGAGGTTAGGGACAGAGAATAGGTATAAATACCGATGCATTTTCACATAAAATTTAACCATTTTTGAAACTGTTTTAAAAACTATAAATCTTTTGTCACAAAGCTATTGTGTATTAATTTTTAGGTGAGAAATAGTTTTATTTGGAACTCTCTCTCCACGTCACATCCTCGCAACCTCGGTAGAGCTCTGCTTGGATGTCGGCGTGGGGGAGATGTATTTTTATGAATTTTATTTATGGAATGGATTGTTATGGTAACTTTGTATTTTACTTTTAATATACATTAATAAATATTTATAATGTTTAACATTGTTTTTATGCATTTAATAAAATTAATCTGTCGAAATTTTTCCGGCCCACAGCCAAAACTCACCGCAAGTCAGTAAAATCAACATATAACTCAGACTCGTGTAAGCGCGTGGAAAATCGCCAATGATCTGTGTCCGTGAAGACCCGGCGTGCGGAACGCAGGGGTTGGAACGTCAATATTATCCCGTATAGAAGAAACGAGAAATAAGGAAGAAGTCTTTTAGCTGCTTCCTCGTTTCTCATTTCTGTAAAATCGATCTAAATTATTTTACACACGGCTCAAAATAATCACACCGAGTAGTCCAGTGGGCACTCATTAACTGTAACATAAACATAAAATGCGTCTAAGGCTTATTAAAGGGAAAGGGTACGGGGAATAAATTGACATGAAATCGTTGATATGGATAAATTAATTCGTTGTTATGAAATAAATTAAATTAGTGATATAAATTTACTTAATAAATTTAATTGGACTATAATGTTTTAGTTGAAGATCGCTATAGTATAAACTACTGATAAAACCCCAAAGATAATCCTAAACCCGAAACTCAACGCGACTATTGCCCTGTAACTCCAAAAATCGATGAAAAAATCAAAAGGGAAGACCATAACTTTATAATAATATTACATAAATCAATTAAAAACATAATAGTAGGCTTACTACCGATGTCGAATTTGTACAACTCCAGCTTAGAATACTCTTCCCAGGTATAGTGAGTGCATGTCAAATACATTTTTCAGCAGACGGCCGATTAATAATTAAACCCATTGCAAAATCCAATAGTATGAACGTAATGAAAATACGATGCTTTAAATCGCGAACTCTTCAGGAAAAATTGTACTCCCCATAGGTCATTGGTAGAGTTTCCAAGCATTCCTAACATTTCGATAAAAATCATGTGAAGTAATTAAAACACCAACCTGCTCAAAACTAAAATTGATCACAAATCCCATAGCATAAATATGAATCCTGATTGAATCGCCCATTCAGAATAGTATTCCGATTAATAAACCCCGACTTTAATCTAAAAATCCATAACACGCCAAAGTCGACCCAATCTCATAATTCCCTAAAATGGACTGGAGATAATACAAACAAGGAAAATAGACCTACCTGAGTTTATCATCACCCCGCTCATTCCGTACCTATAGAAAATTTCACACTGATAAAATTGGAAATATTAATTATCGACAAGTAAAAATTAAAAACCAACCTAAGAAGTCGATAAAGTTACGTCCAAACGGAAATCATAAATTATTCTGATCGTCGAGATTTGATTTATGATAAACAAGTTTCGTCCACAATTACACTATACATCAACGGAAGCACACGCATTTATTATTGAAATTCTATCCGGACAATTATTGATTTTCGAAAATTATTATCACATTGAAACATGAATCAAACAATAGGAGGGAATTTACCAGGAGAATCAAGCTTGTCAACTCAAGGTACTTTGTAAAATTTCATTTAAATAATTTATTTTTTTGATAAAACGGGGAATGACCACTCTAAAGATTTCCCATAAATTAGTCTATAAATTAAAACTAACTATTTAATAGATGTAATCGACAATATTACTATAGCATCAAATTCAGGTACCAGATTCCACAAACGCTAAAATACTAATTAATCTTGCTCCCCACGAATCTTCTAAATAGCTAATCAGGAATATTCGGGAATATCGAAATAAAAGATTATGTTAGTGCATCAAGAATCATCATCATTTTTCCGCGCTACAAGTCAAATGTGTAAATACCGCATAGATTTCAGGATGTTAATTGTCATAGGATAAAATTTTGTCATTGTTTTAGTAAAGATTTCAATCCGCGATTGCGATAATCTTCTAAATAACCAGTAATAATTATTCCGATTTTTGCGAATTTCAATATGTATTTCCACTCCTCAAGTTTTAAAATAAGAAATTATTTTTAGTACATAAATATTAAATGGATTTAGTAAATATTTTCTAAAGCAATCAATGTCTATCCGGTCTAAACCTTAGGTCGATAATTAAACTTTTATTTCTCCGAGACCCTAAGCGACCAGGTATTAAATTGCACAGGCAACTTGGATAGCCTTAGGAACATTCAGACGAGACATGAATAGACCGATATTCGTTTCAACCCTTCATTACACCATAAGAATAGTATAGATTGTTCATCCCCAACGATTACCCGACGACCGATAGCTTGTTGATGTTAATACGCTAAGTTACGATTAAGATAGATAAATTGTTTTGTTACGTTATGCCCAATCACCTAACTATAATGATATTTTAGAAGAATCAATGCCTCTCGAATGGATACCCACCCATGTGGCAGAAGAATGGCTTCGGGCTTGGAAGAGAGCGCGACCAACAACAACCCACGAGGAACCCCAATCCAAAAGGCCACATCCGACCACCTGGCAGATACTAGGCCTGGAAAATGATCCTCGCAGGGCAAATGAGCGGGTCTGCCAGCAATACCCTGCCGAAGAAATCCGCGACCACGCGCGGGAACTCCTCGCTCAGTGGGAAAGGATACAGGAACAAGTCGATCTAAACGTGGTCAAAGCCCGGATGTACCTCACCAATGTCGAAGAGGACATCCTCGTCGGGCGCATTGCGGAGACCTATCCGCCTCGACCGGTCCGCAATACCCGGCGACCAGTAGCCATTATTCCAGGCTTCTCCCCGGAGGAAGGGGCTAGGAAATTCTTCGAGGAACCCTGATTCCTCGGGCAAAGGACGTAGACAATAATTTGTATTATTAATTTTATTGAAATTTAAAAAATGTAAAAAATGTCGTTCGTTTTAATTTTTTTTTCTCGTGAATAAATTCATTCTTGTAACTGTGTTTGTAGTAATCAGAATTTTGATTTATTTAAGTTAATAAAGGAATTTAAAGATTTTTTTTTGTAGCGATGACAACCATTCAACTGTTGCAAACCGAATTAGATCACGCTAGACAGGCAAACGCGAATCTACTCGGCCAGATAGTCCAAATAACTCGGGAAGCGCAGCAGATCAAGGCAACCTGGTCGGACCCGAAAAAGACGAAGGCTCTCTATCTCAGGCTCACTGCCGCCCAAAAGGGTTGGACGGAGGAGCGTCAACTCAATCAGAGTCTCCGCACACAAATCAGGGGACTAGAAGTCGCCTTGGCAGCTTGTCGTGAAGGGGAAGCGGTAACGTATCCGCTTATCTTCGCCCCGTCACAGTTGCCGTACCGAGATCCCCTCAACAATATTGCGCAAACTACCAATCCATCGACCGTTCCATCGAGTAATCGTCGGCCGGGACGCAAGGAGCGTGCCCGACGCAGAGCCGCGCGACCGTCAAGCCAATCATATTAACTCACTGACATCGTAGACATTTTGAATCCTTTCTTGTTCAAATAAATAAATTTATCTGTACTGTTAATCCAATCCCAAGTAATCGGCTACCAGTTATGATTTGCATGAGACCATCATCATCATGAGTACTCGCACCGTATTCCCCGAACCATCGTTCTATCTCTACCGGTCAATATAGATCTGATTTTAAGTTTTCTTCCACCAGGGACAGAGTAAAGCGAGCATAGGTCTTCCATCGACAGCTCGTTGAACCCGAGGGTTGTCCGAGCAATTACAGTATTAGTAATAGTACTTACTTTTTGCGGACAATCCACCCACTCGAACACATTTCCAACGTTGCCTAGCAACGGGTGCCGAGTGGTAGGTGAAGTAATATTTGTATGGCGTTACCGGGGCAACCATAGGATGTTTTAAACAAACAGCGGAACCCAGTAACCCACCAATAATAATAATAGTATTATTAGCCTGAGGCTAATTTAATAATTGTCTATAATAATAATAATATAACATAGGCTATTAAATAATTTATAATAATAATAACAATAATATAATTAGCTTCTGCGGCTAAATTAATGATAATGATAATGCTCTCTTTAACCGGCAGGCTTGAATGACATTGGTTTACAGTTGATATTGACATTCGTTTACAGTTGGTATTGACATCGTTTGTATGCTTTGGGTTGAAAAAATAAACATACCAACGCAATTCAACCAGCAAATGATTTTGTAAAGAACTCAGTTTCAGTTAATTGGCTCATAATCGTGCAATAGAAGTTGTGCAATAGAAGTTGTTTTGTAATTCGTACGTCAGAGATTTTTTTTGTTGTCTTATTACAGGGAGAGGAAAATCGGCTATATTCTTCCACACCTGGCATTTCAATTGGCATTTCTTGAAAACCGCAAAATGGTAATCTTATTTTTTTTTGTTATTATTTATTTTTTCTTGAGTGTATGGTATAATGATTTTTCGCGTATTGTAGCGAATTTCTATGACTGGGTCAGAAGAAGCACCAAACATACCTCACTGGGGTTTCGATTCAAACAACTGGATACTATTGTTACAAGTTCACGAAGCATTATTTCATTGTGGTATTCTTTTAGATTATAAAATAAATATTTTAATAAGCTATTTATTGATTATTTTATTTTTTTTATATATTGTTGATGTAAGAATTATTATTTTAATGAAAGATATACGAATTACAAATAATTATTTTAATGACACTTATTTATTTTATTTTTTTTTGATAGTGTTTATATAAGCTATCTTAAAACGTTGCACTCCTCTTGCTGGTTACGCCAGGCTGCAGGTATGGGGAATGGTTCTTCCTGTGAGTCTCAGATCCCGAAGTTCGAAATCTGAGGCTCCCAAGAACTGATAATAATTTTAAAATAATAATTTGAATAATAATAATGGCAAATTTTTTTTTGTGTATGGGACGACATAAATCAAGAAGACGAGATTTATTAATATTTTATAAATAATAATATAAATAACATTAATTTTTATTTTTATTTCATTTCAAGTTTCAGAGTTTTTGATCCACATTTATAATGAATAACCGTTTTCTTTTTTCTGTATTTAAGCTGATTTATTACGATAGTTTCTCCACTATCAACCTCCAATGAATTCAATGAAGTTTTTCTTTTTCTGTTCCTTTGCGAGATACTTGACCAAGGCTCGAATATTGGTTGGATTTGATGAATTTGTTCATGGATTATTAAACCCAGACTCTCCTCAATTATTTCAATCCTCTCTTCTGTTGCCCATTTTAACTGAACAGTTTGAATTTCACCATCAGTTTCCATATCCTCTGCTGATGTGAGGTCAATTTCTTCTGTGATTCTGGTCATTGATGTTGAAGCGGTGTTATGAAGCTTCCGATATTCTTCCAACGAATATTTCCTTGATGGTTGCTTTTTGGTATTTCAACATCATCAATCCACAGTTTCTCAATTTGCAAGTATATTCTTCTTATGTTCTTTACATCTTCGAGGGCTGAGTGTATGCCCACCTGCATTTGGTCTCCAAACATCTCCTGGACAACCGTTTTCAATTTGAAAAATTCTCCTCTTCTGGAAATTCCAACCTTTTCCAATGCAACTGGTTTATCCAAAGTTTTAAATATTGTATTTCCGCATGAAGATCGTGGCCAATTAATATTTTCCCAACTACCAAATTTTACTTCCTTCATAATTGCATATTGGTCATATTGATTCCTACTTGCCACTTCCGTTATTCCATGAATTTGCGAATTAAAATGCCGAAATTTTCCTCTTGGAGTAAGGTAGACATCTTTTATTGTCTTGCCATAATAATTCACTATCGCAATAGATAGCGGTATCATCTGTTTGGTTTCTGATGTCCCATATTCCGCATCTATAAACAAGATCTTACTTCTTATCTCCTCTTGACCCATTTCTTTTCTTAAAAATGACATTCTTTCTTTAGCATCTGTTCAGTGATTGCTAACAATTTTTCATCCACAGGTAGTGTTGATATTACCTGTGGTATTTCTTGAGTTTCGTTTTTCATTCTGGTTTCAAACACAACCAGTGCATTTTGATTTGCTGCTCTCACTCTTTTGGTCATCGCTTCTTTCTGTATTTTCCATGAGGATTCTTGATGCATTTCCCACCATATCTTCTGATTGTCGTCGACCATTTCAACATTTCCTTTGATAATGTGGAGCATGAATTCTTCCTTTTTCGTTATATTTATTTCATCAGCCAGTTTAATTCCAGATTGCCTATTCACTCTGAATATTTAGATCTTCATTTTCTATCATCCACTCTCAGGTAATTTGAGATCTGCAAATTTTCCTCGATGATATATGGGTTTCGTCCAACATTGTTCCTGTGTAGCTTAAGGTAGCTATCATAAATTGTCCTTGCCCATCGAATTTGTTGCATTGCTAAAATATAGTTAGTTAATATTGTTCAATTTAAAAGTTGACGCTAGAGTCACGGTGGAGTACCCTAAGGATACTGCTTTAACTGGTAGGGTATAAATAATAATATTAATAAAAATTAATTACCTATTTTAATTTGAATCTTATACTAATTTTATTTACTTTTTTATCCCCCTTAATAAATTTCCTTTGCCCCCAAAATTTTCTATCTGCGCAAATTTTGCTTCCCCTTTTTTTTGCTCTCAACAGCCAATTAAATTCATCTATAATCGAAAGGTGCAAATCTTTACATTATTCAAAATAAAAAGTTAATACTTATACTGTACTACTACATTATCATAATTGCATGCAAAATAAATGTATCTCACTACACGATTGTTTCCTCATAGACAATACAAGGTCTTTGGGCCATGGATTGACGCTCAAGTCGTTGCTTTAGTTTTCGAAGATATGCTAGCTATACGAGAAGAAAAATGATGGGAAATGATATCACACTGATTGTACTGATCGATAAAATTTCGCATATGATTTCATTGTTATCAGATGAAGATGATGTAGTATTGTTCTCACGAATTTGCACATTAGCCATATAGTCATTGAATGAAGGTAACATTGTTTGTTGTTTTCGAATATTTACATTAGAGATATGAGAATAATTGGTGTTCTTTATGAGTCCCGTTGAATTATATACAACTCGAATGAATCTTGTTTCAACAAAAATGATTTCCCATGGATTGAAGATTGATATTCGTTTGTAATACTTGATTTTTATCATCACAATTTTTGAAATTGATTTATATCGTATTTGCTGAAATTTTAATATTTTAAAGGTAAAGTTACTTGTTAACGCGGCTTGGATTTTCCCACAATAATAAATCACAACTTTTTCATTCATACCTGCTTGCCGTGAAATATTTAGTTTTTGGTTAACTAGCTGTAAATGAGCTCGATTTGTTTCGTTTTGCAACAGAATTGATTTCCGATTAGTATAGATCTTGACCCACCGGTCATTACTCTCTGTACCATTATCCTGTAATACCTTTTCGTAGTAGTGAATTGCGATATCATAGGTATGATACAGTTTTAGATTGGCATAATGCACGAAAGACTTTCTAAAATTCAACATATCGATTGTATAATTCTGAAAAATTATTTTCACTTGTTGGGAATTTCGGGGTTCCCAATATATATTGATTCCATTCAGCACTGGTTCTATGGAAACATAGTTATTTTGTCCATATTTCAATATTAATCAGGTTTATTATTTTAGTACCATTTATTTGGGATTGCACTTGTTTTATTAACCATGGGTATTCATAGTTTATTGTTAGTTGACGATTTACATAAGTATTTTTATTAAAATTCAACTTCACTGGTGGTTCAAAATAATTCAGTAAATTACTTATTTCTATTTCTTTGGTTGGTGCACAACGATAGATCCATACCATCAACTTTTTCCATTAACGGGATCCTTTTAATAGCATAATTTGGAAACGATGGAGTGGCATTCGACCCTAACACATTGATTATCATAAGTGTTGCAACGAACAAAGTTTTGTTGATATATCCCAATGGTGAGGGAGTTTTTTCTACCTTTTGTTTGAGTGCGGGGTGTCTTTCCACGTTTTTGTCTTTAGATCTCAATTGATACTTAGTGTCCTCTGTAACTAGCAACTTTTTACATCGATTAGCATGAACGATAATTGTTCCTGCCTTTTTATTATTTTGTGGACGTAATTTTAGATTAGTTTCCGTGGTATCACATACTATGTATGGGCCTTTAAATGGTCTCTGTAATTTTGGTGATAAACCCTTTGCTGGTTCTGGTTTATGTACATACACTAAATCTCCTACTTCAATATTGTGAATATGTGCTCGTTTATCATAGCACTCATTACACGCTTCTTGACGATGTCTTATTTTAAGTCCAGCTTGAGTCCATACCGATTGAAGTCTTTCTTGCATAATTACTTTGTAATCAGATATATCCATGTACTGTGAGATAGGTGCTTGAAATTTTAAGTCAACCGGCATGTTGTTCCGCCGTAAATACATGAGATAGAAAGGTGTTTCACCGGTACTCTCATTCACTGCATTTCGATACGCGAATAAGCATGGCTTGATAAACAAATCCCAATCTTTCCGCTTTCTATTCACGTAGGATGATATCATATTGATTAATGTTCCATTAAATCTTTCAACTAGACCATCCGTTTGCGGATGATAAGGCGATGTACTAAGTTTCAGTATCCCGAATAATTCCGTGATTGAAATAAACAGTTCGCTTTGGAAATTCGTTCCTTGATCAGTAAGTAATTTCTTCGGTGCTCCATATCAAAAAATAATATTTTCCTCAAATATCTTTGCAACTGTTTCCGCTTTTTGATTCTGCATCGCATATGCTTCAGGCCATTTAGTTAGATAATC
This sequence comes from Schmidtea mediterranea, assembly GCA_022537955.1. Taxonomy (NCBI): domain Eukaryota; kingdom Metazoa; phylum Platyhelminthes; order Tricladida; family Dugesiidae; genus Schmidtea; species Schmidtea mediterranea. The sequence goes on along the minus strand of CM039679.1, from coordinate 262,944,724 downwards.
ACAGAACACAATGATATGCTTGTTGCCATTAATTTTTTCAGGTAACGGACCAACAATATCCATTGCAGTTATTTCCATCGGCGCTCCGGGCACTGGCATAGGTTTCAAAGGTACTTTTATTTTCTTTCCCGTATTTCGCCTGGTTAAGCACACTTCGCAAGTATGACACCATTGTCTGACATCTGATTCAATAGTGTCCCAATAATATTTTTGTTTCAATCTTGATATCTTCCGAGCGGATAAATGTCCACCTAGTGCTCCATCATGGTATATTAACATTAATGTTGTTCGATGTTTGGTTGGAACCACAATTAATAAATTTTCATTTTTTACACATTTTAACAAACCATCATGAAAGATATATTTATGTTTTTCGTCAACTACATGTTTCCGGTCACTTTCCTTTTTGATCGTGACGGCATGTTTCCGCAATTGATTTAATTCATCATCATTTTCCTGATCTTTTTGCAGTTCTTGCAAATTATTAGCGGTTTTGATTGCCAGAAATATTGTATTATTATAATTCGTTTCATTATTCTTATTCTCATTATTTACAAGGATTCTCGATAGCGTATCCGCATTTCCATTTGATTTGCCTGTTCGATATTTAATTTTGAAATCATATTCTTGTAGGGCTATTGACCATCAGATCAGTTTGCTGGCTGAATCCCGATGTTTCATCAACCATTGTAATGGATTATGATCAGTAAACACAACAAATTTTCTGCCAACTAAATACTGTCTAAACGTTGCTATACCGTAAACCAAGGCTAATCTTTCTTTCTCAATTGTAGAATAATTCTTTTCATGTGGCTTTAACGTTCTGCTGGCATATGCTATTACGTGATCTTTCTCACCTTCGACTTGTTGTCCTAATACTGCACCCAACGCAAAATTACTTGCATCTGTCATTAAAATGAATGGTATTCTAAAATTTGGGCATCTCAATATATGTTTTTTAATCAAACTTTCTTTAAGTAATTCGAATGCTTCTTGTTGCGCTTTTCCCAATTTAAATTGAATCTGCTTTTTTAATAATACATTTAAAGGTTGTGCTACACGAGAAAAGCTTTTAATGAATTTTCTATAATAACTAGCTAAGCCCAGAAATTGCTGAACTTGGTCTACATTTTCAGGGATTGGGTATTCTTTAATTTTCCTCACATTTTCTGGGTTTGGTTGCAATCCATTTCGAGAAATAATATGACCTACATAAACCACTTCCGACTTTCCCCATTCACATTTAGAGGGTTTTATTTTTAGATTAGCCTTTAATAATCTTCTAAATACAGTTTCCACATCTTTCAGATGTTCTTTAAAAGTATTTGAAAATATTATTATGTCATTAATATAGACTAACGCATGTGGGATATCACGTAAAACAAATTTCATACCTCGCTGGAACGTAGCAGGTGCTCCAGTTAATCCAAACGGTAACACATTAAATTCATACAATCCTTTATCATCGGAAAAAGCCGTTTTTCTTCGATCTTCTTCTTTGACTTTAAATTGATTGTAACCTTTATTAAGATCGATGACTGTGAAAAATTGTACTTCTCCCATTTGATCAAACATTTCTTGTGGAACTGGAATAGGATATGTATCCTTTCGCGTAACTTGATTTAATTTTCGATAGTCGACACAAAATCGCAGATCGCCGTCTTTCTTTTTAACAACTACTATTGACGATGAGAATGGTGAAGAACTATCTCGTATGATTTTGAACTCTTTCATTGCTTTTATCTGCCTATCACTTTCCTCTTGATGTATATATGGAATTCTATACGGTTTCAATTTAATCGGAGTTTTATCAAGTAATGGTATCTCATGTTCTATTACTTGGGTGAGTCCTAAATCGTACTCGTGTTTTGCAAACACCATTTTATATTTCTTTAATAACTCTGTGAATTCCCATTTTTGTGATTCTGTTAAATCATTGCTAATAACTTGTGGCTCTTTGTAGATTTTAATATTTCTCGGTAATTTTGGGGTTTTCTCTATTTCAAACTTCATTAGTTTTCCCAGTTTGGTTTTTGGTTTCATTTGGATGGGTTTTGTGTTTTGATTTACTATTCTCACTGGCACTGTTTGGTCTTTGACTTTTACCACTTCATCACACATTGGAATTTCATATTTTTCTATTAGCTTCTCATTTGGTTCAAATATGCACTCGTCATCTGAAACATCCAACACATCTGGATAATATATTACCTCACTTCTCGCTGGCAATTCTAGCGTCTGATTTAGAAATACCTCTCTCACCTTATGTCCTTTTTCATCTGTTTGTCCTTTCATTAATCTCCCAGTTTTTAGATCAAGAGAAATTCCTTGTAGTTGTTCCATCACATCCATACCAATTAAACATCCGACAGGACTAATTCTCATCACTGACACATAATGCACTAATTCGTGATCACCAATAATTAATTCAGCTTTTAAATTCCCAATTATACTTAAAACATTGTGCGACATTGACCTTATTACTTTACTTGTTGGTTTGATCTTTGATTTCTCTTCCATTGTCAACAAATCATCTGATACTATAGTATTACTGGAACCTGAATCTAATAAAGCTTCCACTTTTCTTCCATTGAATAGAATGTTTATTCGAGGCTGTTTGCCTTTATTTCCTAACGTCATCATTGCGTAACTGCATGATAATCCGAGCATGTTTTTCCGTTCAATTTCTGCGCTCGTGGGTTCAATGTTATCTAATTCAAATTGAATATGTTCTACCGATTTCATTTCTTTCAATTTTTCCGTTGGCAAAAACGTTGGTGTATACCACTTTGAAAGCGTTTCAATTCCGCTAAGTTTTGCCATAGGTTCTAATAAAAATTGTAGCTCTGGCTTTTTCTCACTCTTTATAATTCCTTTTTGAAAATATCTTTGCTCCTTTTTATTATCACTGATATCATCATTATTATCATTATTGTGATCACTTGCTGCACATAGAGACACTTCACTTTTTTGATCGGTTTTCAGTTGTGCTCTCACACTTGCCATTTCTCTATATTAATGATGAGTAATGAAAAATCTCGCTAAAAGTGGAAAACAACCAATAATTATTTTCCATGACCATCCGGATATTACGTATATTCTATGAGCCGATAATATTTGCGACATTATTACCTTTATTGTTATAATTACAACATAGAATCCAATTAAGCCTGCGCATGCTTGTCCTAAAAACATGAATTTCGCCCAGATCCTTTTCATCGTCCTATATGTTGCCTTTCTAAAGTGATCTGGTGTTAGAAGGTAAACATAATTGACTTTACCTTCCCCGTTAGGCAAAATTGTATCAATCATTTCTGAGATTACACGTTCCTTTTTAGACGGAAATAACAAATTTCTTAGAGCTTCTTCGATATCCTCGCTTGTATAGAAACCCATTTGTGCCATTTTATTTAAGGATGTAAAATTTACTAGGTATTCTATATTTGTTAATTCCAATTTATCCGGAGTTCTCATCCTCGGTAATCTTTTAATGCTATCCATAAATCCTGTGCTAAGCGATACAACGGAGCAAGTAATCTATTGCATTGAAGAATTTTTGGCTTAGTTTGCTCTTCCAGTAATAATCTTGTTATGGGTTCCATAAATCGCATTTTCCGTTTATACTCACCGGCAATGCATTTGTACATTTTTCGTATTTCATAATTTTAACTGTAACTGCTTTGCATTTGTAGCTATATAGGGCCTCTCCGAAGATTCTGGCAAATACACCATTTTCTGATATTAGCATGGGTGCTACTAAGTTTGGATTTGTAATGGCCATTGCCATCCTGTTTCTAAGTATCTCTTTATTCAATTTACAATCATTTAGAATCATTTCCCGATATATATTCTCCATTATGTTTTGACTAAAATGGTACAAATAATCAATTTTATTGTTAAAATAGTGAGTGAGTTTAATATCATTTGTGTGTATTTTAGTTTTCGCCTCATGCACCATCATCTTTGATACGTAAACACCTCGGTAATTTGTTGCATAAACCATTTGCCCACATTTATTGGTAGCCTCCTTTTTTATAAAACGCATACTATCTGTTGGTAATGTCGACATTAATACTGGTGTGGTTTTTCTCGTCCATACTGGAGTTGACCTAATTGTGCCATTCAATTTATAATTTATATTGAAATTATCAGGGCTTTCTCCAAACTGTTCTCCACTTAACTCTTTGAAAGTCATAGTCTTCAAATGCGCTAAATTACATAAGTAGGTAGTTAGGGGCACTCTGCTACATAAAAAAAACATAGGGGGAGGGGGGGGGGTTTAATTACAGATTAAATTTCGGATTATCTTGATTACATAATGATTTTTTTTTTAAATTTATTTTCGAATTTATTTTCAATATTTTTTAAGTATTTCTAATTAAATTTTTTAAGTATTTCTAATTAAAAATTTTTATCAATGTAGTTTTTATATAAGATTTTTAAAATATGATTTTTATATAAATTATATATGATTTTAAGTAGAATTTTCAGTATAATTTTATCGATGAATTTTTATATACGAATTTTAAAGATGAAATTTTTTAGTATAATTTTTAATTTAAAATATCAATTTTCAAAGTAATAAATTTTTAACATAATTAAAAATTGAAAATTTTTTATACAATGTTTGTTTTCAGTATAATTTTATCGATGTTTTTAGTTTAATTTTTAAGATAAAATTTTAAGTGTATTTTAAGATGATAATGTGTATTTTAAAATTAAATTTTTTAAGAATTACATATTTTTAATGTAATCTTACAATCAATTTTTTAGTTTGATTTTGAATTAATTTTTAATAAAATTTTTAACAAAATAATTATTAAATTTTAAAGATAAAATTTTTAGGATAATTTTTACAATGAAATTTTTATACATTTTGATTACGATCAAAGAAATTTAGCGTTATCAAAATAATAATAATAATAATAATAATAATAATAATAATAATAATAATAATAATAATAATAATAATAATAATAATAATAATAATAATAATAATAATAATAATAATAATAATAATAATAATAATAATATTAATATTAATTCCACCAACTAAAATATTTATAAAAAACTATAAAAACTATAAACACATAAAATAAACTCGTAAAAGATCGAAATCTTTATAAAAAAAAAACTATAAACACATAAAATAAACTCGTAAAAGATCGAAATCTTTATAAAAAAAAACTATAAACACATAAAATAAACCCATAAAGTATGTAATAAAAATTAATAAAAAAATAAAAAAACAAAAACAAATTTATACTATAATGTTTATTTAATAAAAATCTTCATCTTCTTCATCATCGTCAGAGAACTGCACATCATCTATATCTATTAGTTCTTCCTCGAAGTTATGTTGCTGAATTTCATCTGTTATATTTTCGTCACATGATTCTATTTCTCCAATAAGTTCATCAACAGCGACAATTTCTTCATCAACGTCAATTTCTCGAGGTATATTTATATGCCCGTATGCTAAACTTTTATTTTTACCCACCCAAACCCTTTTATCATCTCTATTTGTTAGTGCAACTTTACTATTTTTAAAACTATAAAGTTGATGATTTTTTGATTCTATTCTAAATTGTGGTACCGAAAAGACTGAGTTTTTCTCATAACACTCTTTATAAGTTTTATGTGTTAGACCGGTATCCTTTAACGATATACCTTTAGCTTTTAGACAAGAAGATTTACCTAACAAACTGTAACATTTTGGTCGAAGGAAAACCCATTCGTCATAACCTTCTCCCTTACTTTCGTCCTTAAATTTTCCAATAACCGAATCAAGTTTTTTAGAATAAAGTGGATGAGTAGAAGGGTAATTAGATGTATCCAAAAGATTATCCTTAACTATTTCAGACAAAAGAACATCTAGTTTACAATTTTTAATCTCCAAGAAGAAAGAGTCTGTATCTCCAGCAACTATATTGATCTCACAATTAAATTGTTGTCGATATTTTTCCAAGTCCTTATACTGAAGCTCATACATTCTAAGTTTCGACAAGTCAAGCACAGATTGTCCTATATAGCTTGGTCGATCTAAACATATCGAATCAGGATTTAACAACACAGCTATAAGATCATTGTCAATTTTTATTGATTTTTTAAAGGTAGGTTTTGAAGTATAAGTGACTAGTTTTTTATCAGTTTTTCCATATAAACTGTTATTTAACAACTTATAATAATTTTTATCAAGTGTATTTGTACTTTTAGCTCGAAGTTCAGTGTTTATGTCAATATACTTTTTAAAAATATTAGACTGTTTGAATCTTACTCCGCGATTAACATGTGTCACTTTAACACCAAGAGACATGTATAATTTTAATAATCGCCAATGAATTACATAGTTATATTTAGGATAATGAGTCAGCAACAATTTTTCAACCTTTGAACCCTCAGGTTTCATTTTCTCAGCTGCAATTGGAAAATCATCTAACTTAACATGAAGTTCTGAAGGAATCTCAAGATCAACTTCAAGAGTATACCCATATGACAAAGATTCAAGATCCAAAGTTAAACAATCACCACAAGGTAATGGTTGACTTAAAGCCCAACCATATAAATTATTAATATCAATATATAGTAAATCTGTGTTTTCATTGGTTTTAACATAGTGTTTATTAACAAAAGTAATACCACCTCTAATACCGCCCTCATAAAAGCTAAACATTTCATTTTCAGTGATTAATTCTATAGGTTCATCCAAGGACATTAAAGCAGAAGACCATGACATTCCAGGAATTCCAAAATAATTTAAAGGTTCTAATCTATTATGTGCTATAAATTTCGCTCGAAATTGTTGAAAAAAGTCTGCCAAAAGAAAACAATCTAGTTTCAGGTAAACTTTCATATAATCAAGTAAAGTCCTACAATTAGTTTCATCCCAAATAAGCAGAGCTTTTTCATATTCAGCCTCAGTGACACCTTTCCAAATCGGTGGTAACTCATAAGTATCGTGAAGAACATCTAAACTAGTAGCAAAATTGTACGGAAAGATTCCCTTTTTATCTACTATAGTCCCTGTAAAAGCTGATCGAGTCAAAGGTAAAGTTGTCAGAGTTTTAACAGCTTTTGCTAAAGAATCATTTACAAATTGATACGAATCAATAAATCTCACACTAATTTTTCCCAAGTGAGCAATTAATGAAATAAATTTTTCAGATGTTATTGGAATACATCCTAAAGCCCAATTTTTAAATTTACTCAATCCATATTTTAATATATGATGCATATCATATCCCTTTAAGTTATGGAAAACAATTGGTAAAACTTTATTTATTTTTCTATTAATATTACATTCATTGCAAGCAGCACCCAAGTATTCCCCAGTAAAATGATCATGATCTCTCACCGGATCCACAATATCTTTCAAACAAAGATAACATTTTATACATGTATCAAATTGAATCTGTTGTGTGTTGGTTAATTCCTTAATTGTTTTATTTCCCATTTTATAATAATACGGTGATACAGTATATTTTGCTATTTTTTCAACTGTTTTTAAAAATTGTTCAACACAATCTTCACCTATAAATTCTTTGTATATTGTACTCCCATCAAAATTATTTATTAACAAAAGTCCTGCCGAAATGGGTAAATGTATTTGATGGTGTACGTCGTCCTTTGGCAATACAGATTCGAAATCAGCATATATAACATATGGTGGGGTTACAGTTATGGACCAATCTGTGAATTTAATAAACTTATTTTCAGGGAAAGTATATAAAGTTGTCCCTAACTGATTTCTCATACATAATATCTCATGCTTGTCCAATGCTTTCTTATATCTAAATCCATTGAGACATCTATGACACCATAATGATCGAATTCTTTCTATTGTTTTATCTTTACAATTCAATAACCTATTTAGAGATGTAATCCAAACATAATGATATTGTTTTCCATTATTTAATAACAATAAATTAATAATTGTTCCTTCAGTAATTTTATAAATGGGTGTTTTAAAACAAAGTCATCATGTTCGGGTTTAGCTGTTTCATCATAACTAAATATATTAATTATTAGTCCTTAGTTATTGGACTCAAATTTTCGAATACCATTTAATTTCATGAGCATACCATTTGGGTCATAATTTAATTCATTTAGATACTTTGTGTAACTATAAATATCATTCCTATGACTACTAATAATCTCATCTTTTTTAAGTATTGATAATATGCTATAGATAAAACATAAATTATCACTATTTTTTTACATTTGTTATACAGTTTTTGTTAGCCAATTTTTTTTGGTGTTTTAATATAACTTCTACCACTTAACCTACTGATATTACTTATTTTTGTTACTATAAAGTAAATTTCAGTTATTTTTCTAATAACCCAACTACTCCCTAACTCTGTTATTGAAGATATCTTTTCATTGATCTTTTGTATACTGTCTGTGAGGCGTTTTATAATTTGTATTTAAATAATGGTATGATGTTGGGCATGTTTGATTGTATGTTGAAATCCTTACTTATTCATTAATTATTATTTTTTAGAAACTCCTCAAACAAATTAACGATATAATTTGTTTTAATAATATTTGTGTTTTGATAATAAACGTGTTTTAGTTATGGATTCTATTAATACCCGTAGCTCTGTGGCTAATATGGCGACCACGATTGCAAATTTTATCAAGCCACCAGAAACATATGACATGGATTCAGACGTGGAAGATTTTATCTTAGAAACGGAACGATTCTTCGAGATGACAAATATTGTCGATGAATACAGAAGCAAATTCGTCAAAGCTTTTCTATCAATCAATTCAACGAAGAAATATGAGTTGACTAATGAAACTCTGCATTATACAGAAAGATTAAGAAACGCTTTTTCTAAGAACAGAAGTCTTATCGATGATCTCAACGAAGCGCTAAATTATCGTCAAGGAAATGAGGCTGCCGAAGAATTCTGCTCAAAAATTGAGAAACTTGCAAAAAATATTTTGAAGCATAAACTTGATGAAGAAGAACTAAAGAAATTTTGCTATTCAATTCGCTTGAAGATAAAGAAGTTAAAAAAGATCTCAAAATGCAAGATTTAAAATCATTTGATGAAATGAAAGAAAGATTAAAGAGACACGATCAAGTTTCAAAAGAAATTAATGTATTTCATGCTGATGTAGCTTCAATGAATAAAACACAACGCTATGCTGATGCTGTTAAGAAGAGCTTACCAAGATATAATTATGATAACAGATCAATTCGAGAACGAGAAGCTAACCCCAGATTCAAAGATGAATATACAAGAGAACCTCAACATAATCCAAGATTCAAAGGCGATCTTACCAGAGAACATCGATATGCTATTTCAAATGGATGGAGACCTATGAATAGGAGTAAGCCTTATAATACCAGGGAATTTCATTCGCGAGATCATATCCGAACAAATCAAATTTTGCGATGTTGGGCGTGCCACGAAGAAGGTCATAGAAGATCTGAATGCTCCAATATTCAATGTGCCCATTGTAAAAGATCTGGACATTTCAAACATCAGTGCCATGAGTTATTTCCAGGCAGACGTCGAAAATTCCATAAATCAGTGGCTGCATTCGGTGACGAGGATCCAGAGGCTGATTTTGAGTACCCAAATGGGAATGCTCCACCACACGAGGAGGTGATCGGAGCAATAAATTAAAGGTAATTAATGATATGAGTAAGGGTTGTATGATTTTGAATGATTGTGATAGTTTGAATGATTGTGATAGTTTGAATGATAACTGTTGTGATGGTATTTTTGATTATAGAAATTATATTAATATATACATTAATAAATTTTGTATGGATGAAGTTTTTAAAGACCCACCCCTAACGTCTAATGAACTAAATGTTCTTAATCGTGATAAACGGAATGATATAATAGTATACGATAAAATGCAGGGAAGACCCAGTGTTACCGTAATGATTAATAATGTAAAATTAGTATGCCTATTAGATACTGGAGCTAAAATAAGTGTGATTGATTATAATATTTTAAAAAACTTGGAAATTTGAATATGACTACAAGTAATTTAAAATTAAGATGTGCGAATGATAGCCCGATTGAAATTTTGCGGTAAAACTTTATTAAATGTAAAAGTTGATAAAATTTCTGATATTAAAAAAGTAGAATTCGTTGTAGCCAAAGATATAAACCCAAAGTTAATAGGAGGTATAGATTTTCTCGAAAGATTTGGAATGCAATTGCAAATAGAAAAACCGTACAGACGAAATAAATACAATTATGGAAAATTCATTTAAGAACCACATAAGTGAAGATAAGATTATAAATAATTTAATTTCCACGTTTGACGGTATTTTTATGAAACATAAATGGGATGTTGGGAAAACCGAACTATTAAAGCATGAAATACTTACTAAAGGTAGTCCGATTGTAATAAACCCAAGACGACAACCTATACATTTAATAGAAAAAATTGAAGAAAATATTCAAGAAATGTTGAAATATGGCATTATATCAGAATGTACATCCCCTTGGAATTCTCCGTTAGTATGTGTTAAAAAGAAAAACAGTAGTGATATAAGAATATGCTTGGACTACCGTGCATTAAATAATATAACCGAAAGACCGATTTTTCCCATTCCAAATACTGATGAATTATTAGATATTCTTGACGGAGCAAAGTTTTTCTCGACAATTGATTTAGGCAATGCTTATTATCAAGTAGAACTCGATGATGCATCAAAATTGAAAACAGCATTTTCGACAAAAAGCAAGCAATATTACTTTAACAGAATGCCATTGGAATAGCAGCCGCACCAGCTACATTTCAAAGACTTATGAATTTGGTTCTTGGAGAATTAAATTGGAATGGAACAATTGTATATCTGGATGATATCCTTATATTTTCAAAGACATTGAATGAACATTATAGTACCATTGAAAAGGTTTTTCAAAAGATTAAATTAGCAAATCTTAAAATAAGTCCAGCAAAATGTCAATTCAAAAGGAAAGAAGTAAAATTTTTGGGTCATATCATTGGTGAAGATGGAATACGTACGGATGAAAGCAAGATTGAAACTATTAAAAATTTTGAAAGACCTAAATGCGTAAAAAGTTTGAGAGGATTTTTAGGCTTGGCAAATTACTATCGCAAATTTATAGAAAATTACACCAAAGATTCCAAAGTATTAGAAGCGTTATGTGGAAGTAAACAAAAGAAGCTTATGTGGACTGATGAGTGTGAAACTTCATTTAAAAATTTAAAACTGAAATTGACGTCTACACCTGTATTGAAGTTCCCAGATTTTTCTAAGCCATTCATTTTGGATACAGATGCAAGTTTTGACCGCATTGGTGCTGTTCTGTCTCAAAAAGATGGAGGTAAAGAAAGAGTAATCGCATATGGATCCCGAGCTATGAATAAACACGAGTTGGGTTATTGTATAACAAGAAAGGAATTACTATCTATATTTTATTTTACTGGTCATTTTAAGCATTATCTATATGGTAAAAAGTTTATTTTGAGGACGGATCACAAAGCCATTACATTTATGATGAAGACAAAGAAAGCTATTACCCCACAATTTCAAACTTGGATTAACCATCTTAGTGGTCCTGGACATGGAGATTCAATACAGAAAAGGTGATAACCACAATAATGCCGACGCTTTATCTAGAAAAGAATGTGAAACATGTGTTCAATGTCAAATGATTCATGAAAATCCTAAAATGGGTAAATTAAAAACAAGATTGTTGACACTGATGACTGATAATATTGAAAATATATGGCAAAAGAACTCGAAAGAAATTGAAAATATAAAAGAAAATATTAGTTTGATGCCAGATAAAACATTTTATAAATATGTCAACGGAGTGATTATGACAAATAATAATAAAATTTGGATTCCAGAAGAAAACAAGTCTGAATTCATCATAGAATATCATAAAAAGCTCTGTCACGCGGGTGCTAATAAAGTAAAAATGTATGTATCAAACAATTTTGATATGAAAGATTTGGAGCAATCTATTCGTAATGTTGTACAATCCTGTGAAAACTGTCAGAAAAGAAAGGTTGATACAACTAAAACAAAAGAAGAAATAATTTGCAAAAGTGATTCGAAATTATTTGAAACAATATATGTAGATTTCTGTGGTCCATTACAACTTGCAATGAAAGGAGAAAGATATATTCTTGGGATTATAGATCATCATAGTAAGTTTATTTCTTTACATGCAGTGAAATCACAAGATGAAAAAACAGTGGTAAGATTACTGAAAGAAGAGTGGATAATGAAGTATGAAGCACCAAGGATAATAAACTGTGACAGAGGTAAATCATTTGAATCAAAGCTAATGAAAGATTTTGCAGAATTCCACAATATTGAAATTAATTATTCAAGTCCATATCATCACTCAGCAAATGGACAGATTGAGAGACAATTCCGTACAATCAGAGATGCAATACAGATAACACTCAAAGATAAAAGACATAAATCATGGGTAGATATTCTTCCCGAAGTTCAGTTTATGTTGAATTCAACTTTTCAAAAACTATTAGGAAGACTCCAGCTGAAATGGTGTTTGGGAAAAAGATTTATAGTGAATGGTTCTCAGAGATTGTGGAAGAAGAAAAAATCAATCAGCCGACAAATCGCGAATTTCAAATTGGAGATTGCGTATTGATCAAAGTAAATGTTCGAAATAAAGGTGATAACAGATACATGGGTCCAGGTGTGATTACTAAAAAGATTCATGATCGAAGTTATGAAATAAAATTGGAAAATGGAAGTTCCGTCACGAGAAATATTGAGTGGTTAAAGGTTTTCAAAAAGGGGGGGATGTGAGGCGTTTTATAATTTGTATTTAAATAATGGTATGATGTTGGGCATGTTTGATTGTATGTTGAAATCCTTACTTATTCATTAATTATTATTTTTTAGAAACTCCTCAAACAAATTAACGATATAATTTGTTTTAATAATATTTTGTGTTTTGATAATAAACGTGTTTTAGTTATGGATTCTATTAATACCCGTAGCTCTGTGGCTAATACTGTCGTCAAAGAATGATTGGGTAAGTGGTCTTGCACTGTTGCTTATATTATTTAATTTTATTTCTCCATCTTTCTCAAATTCAATTTCTATTCCAAATTGAATTTTTACATAACTAAGTTCATGTATTATCTCTCTTAATTTGTTTATTATCTCTATGGGAAAAACAATTTCTTTAATGTTCAAGTTGGTCGTATCTAGACTAATTATTTTATGTGTACCTCGTAAGTCACTTTGGATTATAGGCAAATTTCCTCCTATTTGTATATTGTTATTTTGCCCCATTTGTACCTCTTCCTTCTCTCCATCCCATGAATCCATCGATCCAATATCTTCAATCTCTTCAATTGCTCTAAGCCATGAATCAATCGATCCATTATCTCCATCCGTTTCATCCGCTTCGTCCGCTTCATCCGCTTCGTCCGCTTCGTCCGCTTCAATGTCTTCGTCCGCTTCAATGTCTTCGTCCGCTTCAATGTCTTCGTCCGCTTCAATATCTTCGTCCGCTTCAATTGTTTCATTCACCATTCCAATATCATTTACAGATTCAAAAATACTATTTATAAAATCAGTTGTATGTTCTCTAATAGGTTCACTTATAGGAGTAATTTGGATGCTGCTTAATTTATTTGTTACGGGTCTTTTAAATAATTTAATTTTTTTAACATTAAACTGTCGCAAATGATTTTTATGATGTTCATAAAAGTCTAAATAGGGAATGGGTTAGGAAGTTATGCATACGGGACATATAAAATAAATTGTATTATGATATTTTTTACCATAATACTCTTCCATTTTTTTGTGACATTTTATTTTATTATGCACAGTTAATTGGCAATAGTTTGGATATAATTTACCTAGTAATAAAATAAAAATTAATTTAATTATTAAAATAAATGTGCATGTATGCAACCAATAAAAATCATTTATTTGCTATAAATAAAAATATTTTTGATGAAAAAGCAACAATGTCAAAAGTATATGAAATACTCCTAGAAGAAAACAGTACAGCTGTTATTGGGATGACATTTAAGCCTCCTGTTCAATACCTTCAATACAGTATGAACTATTTAAATTTTCCTATTACATATACGTTCAAAGTAATGTTTATTTTAATTTAATTTGATTAATTATTTTTTTTTAGGAATCAGTTGATTTAAAAGCTTATGATTACAATATTATGATTGGAAATATTGAAGAGGAAGATCGAAAAAATATTTCAGATATACTACATTTGTTGAATAACGAAATGGTTTTTAATGAAAAATTTTCATTTATTAATTGTGAAAGTCAATTGAAGGATCAAGTACAAGATAATAAAAAATATAAAATACGGATAATTATTAAAGGAGTCAAGATTAACAATTCTATTATCAAACCTATTTGGAAAATTCTAAATGTTGTTGAATAAATTTTTTATCTTTTGTAAAGTTTTGTTTATTTTTATAATTTGTAATTAATAGTAAACATGTTATTTAAAAAAAGTTTACCTCTAGTATTTTAATAAAAAATTTTTGAGCGGGGATATTTGTTGACAAATTATATTCAAAAACTTGTTCTCTTATAAAATATAGTGATCAGTTTTAAAATAAAAAATCAAGGGGTCTGCCCTTATTTTCAATCTATAATAATAATAAAGGGGCATCAATCCTTCATTATTGCTAAAAAATTTATGTATTAAAATTCAAAAAAAAAATCAAGGGGTTTGCCCTTATTTTCAATAATAAATGGTCGTCAGTCCTTCAATATTACAAAAATATGTTTTAAAAAAAATCAAGGGGTCTGCCCTTATTTTCAATAATAAAGGGTCATCAGTCCTTCAATATTACAAAAATATGTTTTAAATAAAAAAATCAAGGGGTCTGTCCTTATTTTCAATAATAAAGGGTCGTCAGTCCTTCATTATGATTAAATATAACATGAGAATTAAAAAAATATATGAAAAATATATGATTTAAATAATATATATTAATAATAAAATACTTACATTTTCGAACATTAATTACATTGTCCTCTTGAGAATCAGTGAATGGCAAATTTGTATCTAAAGAAATATTAAATCAATTGTTAATTTAAAATTAATACTTGATTCATTTCCTCCATAGTTTTGTGGATAAAATTGTTGATAATTTCCACCGTAGTTTTGTGGATAAAATTGTTGGTTAACTAAATTAAAGTTAACACTTATTAAATAAAAAAGTAAAATCTGACTTGATTCATTTCCACCGTAGTTTTGTGGATATAATTGTTGATAATTTCCAACATAGTTTTGTGGATAAAATTGTTGGTTAACTAAATTAAAGTTAACACTTATTAAATAAAAAAGTAAAATCTGACTTGATTCATTTCCACCGTAGTTTTGTGGATATAATTGTTGATAATTTCCAACATAGTTTTGTGGATAAAATTGTTGGTTAACTAAATTAAAGTTAACACTTATTAAATAAAAAAGTAAAATCTTACTTTATTCATTTCCACCGTAGTTTTGTGGATAAAATTGTTGGTTTACTAAAAAATTTTTAAACTAATTAAATAAAAAAAGTAAAATCTGACTTGATTCATTTCCATCGTAGTTTTGTAGATATAATTGTTGATAATTTCCAACATAGTTTTGTGGATAAAATTGTTGGTTAACTAAATTAAAGTTAACACTTATTAAATAAAAAAGTAAAATCTTACTTGATTCATTTCCACCGTAGTTTTGTGGATAATGATAATTTCCACCATAGTTTTGTGGATAAAATTGTTGGTTTACTAAAAAATTTTTAAACTAATTAAATAAAAAAAGTAAAATCTGACTTGATTCATTTCCACCGTAGTTTTGTGGATAATGATAATTTCCACCATAGTTTTGTGGATAAAATTGTTGGTTTACTAAAAAATTTTTAAACTAATTAAATAAAAAAAGTAAAATCTGACTTGATTCATTTCCACCGTAGTTTTGTAGATATAATTGTTGATAATTTCCAACATAGTTTTGTGGATAAAATTGTTGGTTAACTAAATTAAAGTTAACACTTATTAAATAAAAAAGTAAAATCTTACTTGATTCATTTCCACCGTAGTTTTGTGGATAATGATAATTTCCACCATAGTTTTGTGGATAAAATTGTTGGTTTACTAAAAAATTTTTAAACTAATTAAATAAAAAAAGTAAAATCTGACTTGATTCATTTCCATCGTAGTTTTGTGGATAAAATTGTTGATAATTTCCACCATAGTTTTGTGGATAAAATTGTTGGTTAACTAAAAATAAAGTTTACACTTATTAAATAAAAATTAAAATCTGACTTGATTCATTTCCATCGTAGTTTTGTGGATAATGATAATTTTCAACATAAGTTTGGGGATAAAATCCATTAGGTTGTGGAAATAATAAATTAACTAAAATAAAAGGTAAATTTGTATTAAAATATAAATTTTAAATTACTTGATTCATATTCGTTATTATAGTTGTTCATTTTCTAAAATTGAATAATAATTAAAAATTTAAAAAGAAAATTAAACTTACAAATTAAACGAGTTTGTAAATTATGATAAATTATAAAAATGTTTATCGATATATTCAAATGTGTGTATTTATTTTTGACCAATTAAAATCATGCATCTGCACTTGTATTAATCAACACACACACATTACTAATTTACAAAAACCATATTAGGTAATAAACACAATGATACAAAAATTTATTTAGAGAACATTGATTTTAACCAAGCTAAACAATGCTGGCCACAAGTTTTTGTCAACGGATTCTGATAACGAATTCGATTATATTCAATTGGCATCAACATTGATTCTAGTTTTGATATCAATAAAGGTGGATAATAGAATCCCATTGGATCAAATACATGTATTTTATCTGGTTTCACGTAAATAGCAAGCCAATGTTCTCCACCGAGATTAGCTGATTGAGTATTTACAATCAAAGCTTTGTTGATATTTATATAGGGAATTTTGTCCAATGGAAAAACACCAATAAAACTTTTCCCAATTAGTTTTTTAGCAATAGTTTGTATCTGAATAGAACTAAAATTAATTAAATTAACAAATTAATTAAAATACTTACTTCATTTTTAACCATAACTAATAACACATTGGTTTATAGTATGTTCAACAATGTTTGTCAAACAAGTACTGTACGGCTTGATGTGATTTGAATTTCTTTTTCAAATACTCCGTATACAAGTACTGATACTGATTCGGTTAATGGATTTTCAAATTTTATATCCAATCGTAAATTTCCACTTTGAGGTAACAGACTTTGATTAAGATCAAAATCAGGTGCCAATACAAATGTAAAAAAGGGATATTTATTTTTAAAGTCTGACAAGGTAATACCACAATTCATATTTTTATTAAGATAACCCATATTCCTAACAATACTTTGCATATAACTAGAACTATAATTATCATTGGCAAAATCTTGACTATATTTTTCACGATAATCATTTCCTTTACTTAATGTTAAAGACTTGACATTAAAGTGTTCAAATATTTAAAATGTTTCCAAATACGATCCTCCATATCTTTTATTCCCTTGGAAAGCAACAAGAATAAAATTTGGTAGTCGTCTATCACCAAATATTTGCTCCTTATAAAATGATGATGATCCCATTGGCAATGAAAATTGAACAACTTCCTAACTTTTCATTGGATAAATTGCATTTCTATTAGCAAGCCCAATTTGATGATCAGCTAAAACTGACGGTTCAACACGAACTCTTCTAACCATCAACTTTGCATCTAATAATATTATTTGTGGAATTATTTTTGTACATGTTAAACTTCTTTCAGTATTGGATTTTGTTAATTTAATTTGAACACTAACACCAGGTAATAAATATTTTGGTTGATCAAAGAAATCTAATTGAAGTGGGGAACAAACACTGATTGGTTTTGATTTTGAAATCTAAATTTTTCTTTTTGTGTCATTTTCATCGTAACCCATTCCACCTAAACAAGTATGTTTTGTATCGTGATTGTAATTAATAATAGTTTCAATCATTGCCTTGTGTGCGAATACATCATTACTTCCTTCAATTTTAGTAGAATTAAAAATTACTTCAACATCTTTAAAAAGAGTTTGAAAAAAGAAATTGTTTGCGGTAACATCTGATTCATTAGATAAATTTTCCCCATTGCTATTTACAACTTTCATTTGAATGTAGAGTAATGTATCATTCAAATCCAAGTATTCGGTTTGAGAGCTATTAATGTAAAATTGAATTGAGGTGTTTCCTGGATCTGTAATTGAATTCACTGGATAAATATCTTCAAAAGAACCATTTTCAATTACTGCTTGAGGAGATGGTCTATCAAAGATGCATAATTCTGATTTTGCACTAATCATTACTGGAATATAGTTCCGTATCCTTTCATTCTTTTGTTTATATGTTTCTTGATAATTTTTCGACGTTTAATTGTTCCACCTTTTTGTTCTTTATTAAATACATCAGAAAATTTGTTAATAACAGAAGGTAAGTGTTCCATTACAGAGGGCATAGAATCTTTAATTTCAGATATTGCATTTAATTTTAGAGCAGGTAAGAGTTGTGCATTATTATTTATTACGTCATTAGCAGTTTTCATACCAAAATTTCCGATACGTTTAAGAATAGGTAGTGCAAATCGCACAATTGTTTTTAACCAACCAGATCCATACTGTTTACCTACAAAATAAGGTAAATCCCCACCATTTTGATGAGTGCTATAAAAGTTTACAATGTCTGGATTACTCATTTATTTTACGGAAATGTAATGTCAAGTAAGTTTTGTCTTGTTTACCAAATATATATTTTCCACTGTCATCACGAATATTGATTTCTATATTGTTTATATACGAGGATGATACTGGTAAATACATTGGATTTTTCTCAATGAATTGAACAAGGTCGTCTTTTTTATGTTTTTCTATCCAAACACATTTAAGAAGAAGAACACTTAATTCACCCACAAGAATTGGTTCAATAATATTTGTATAAATCATCATTTGTATATTTCTTTGCATTATAGTTGGTAAACTAGATCCAACAATGATCTTTTCACTATAAGATTCCTCAATTAATCCCAAACTATGAGCCAACAGTTTACTAAATTTAACACTTTTAACATCTTCTTCCAATTCAATTTTAACAAGTTGATCTTGTTTAATTTCACAAGACTTGAAAGGATGGGGATAAGATGTCATTAACTGATCAGTGACTTGTGAAAGTTCAGTAATGAATAAATTTTCTTTAAATGTCTCAGTATACTCTACATCATAATAATAAGTTATAGTTAATCGTATAGTATCTAATTTTGATTTTTTATTTGGTATACGTATCTGATTCAATTCATCATTAAAATCTACTTCTTTTTTATTAAATCCCAAGCAATTAGCTTCTTCAATACTATCAAATGTTACTTTGAATGGAAAATATTTACAATTAATGCTCAAAATTTTATTGTCAATATATATCAGATAAAATGTAGAGTTGTGACTGATTGTATAGTTTCCTTCAATATAATAAAAATATTCATAACTATTATGTAATGTACTCTTGGTATATTTGATACAAGAATTGTTATAAAATGGAAAATTATTGTACACAAAAGTGAATTCAGTTAAAGCAACTTCCCATTCCCCATCCAAGTAAATCTGATTTGGAAATTCTACATTAAACTTTCCAGCTTCATTATTTGGAAATGTAAGTGGACAACTATTACTGGGTAAATTCACGTAAAAATCTCTTTTATTCATTTACTTTTCTAAAATGTAACGATAAATGTGTTTTGGTATCTTTGCTAAATTTTATTAATTTCCCACTATCATCTCGAATATTAATTTGAATGATGTTTATAGTTGAATACGATACTGGAAGGTACATTGGATTCTTCATTTCTAATTGTACAATTTCTCCTTGATCATAATTTTTAATCCAAACTGATTTTAATAGTGGAACTCTAACATCACCAACATTTATTGGTTCGATAATATTTGAATAAATGAACATTTGTTGATGATGATGTAATAATTTCGGAATTTTAGTGCCTAGTATAGTGCCTGTAAAGTTACTTAGCTTTAATCCCAAAGATTTAGCTAAGTTTGTGTCAAAAGATATATTTGTAATGTCATCTGCAAGTGATATTTTGACCAATTCATTATCTTGAATTATTAATTCTTTAAAAGGAGAAGGATTAAATGACAACAAATGACCTTGTAATTCCGATAAAGTGTTTATGAATAAATTATCTTCAAAATATTTTTCAAATTTTGATTTTTCTTCATAACTTATTATAATCCCAAATTGTTCCATAACACCATCATCTGTAAATTTTGGTAATTTTATTCGACAATGATCCTCTTCACAAATGATTGATGTAGATTTTAGTCCAAAACTAAACGCATGTTGAATATCGAGGAATGTTACTTTAAATGGAACATGTGGACAGACAATAACCAAATTCTCATATTTTTCAATAAACATGTCAACATCTGGAGTATATTTTGGATTTATTATTTCATAAGTATGATTTTGATTATTTATTTTCAAATACTTTATTTCACTACCACTCTTTACCGATTCATAACGTATACAAGAATTACTATAATATGTAAAAGGATTATACACAAAAGTGAAATCAATCAATGCAACTTCCCATTCACCATCTAAGTAGACAGAATTTACTTGTACATTAAAATTACTAGCTTCGTTATTAGGATAAATAAGTGGACAACTATTACTAGGTAAAATCATATAAAACTGGTTTTCTTTCATAATATTTATTTAATCAATTGAGATGAGGATATCCAAGTTGGAGTTTCGTATCCATGCCACTTGACGTAGTATTGTTTATATTTACCAACATTTTTAGTTTTTAAAATCTTTTGAATTCTAAATATTGTTGGGATTGGAATGACTTGAAGTTCTTGTTCGTAGAATTTTCCACTAATTTCTTTATTTTCATGATCTGTTATTAAATACATTACTGGATTCTGTTTTGTATCTATTTTCTTTATTACATATACTTCATCGCTCCAATTGTTGTCAAAATTCTTGATGAACGGAGAAGTACTGATTTTACTAATTCTTACATGATCACCAACTTTGTATTTTGGCTTATTGATTTTTTCTTTCTTTAATGATTGGTTTCTGCTGGTGTCTGTTATATCAACAGGTCTGAGACCATTTAATCCTTTATGTGGCGAATGATTGTAACTAAAAATAATTTTCGGTAAAACATGTATCCAAGTTTTATTACCTTGATGAACAAAGTATTTTTTCAATTTTTCTCTCAAAGTTCGATTAAATCTTTCCACATAACAAGCTTTGAATTGAGAAAATACAGAGTAATGATTGGCTTTGATAACTTCTTTTACTTTGCTATTATAAAATTCTTTACTTAAAATACATTAAAATAAATAATTAATTAAATTAATTAAATTTATTACCCAAATCAGTCTGTAGATTGTGAGGTTGTCCGTCTTTAAATAATTTTTTAATTGCAATGGCCATTTCATTAGCAGATTTAGTTTTTGTTGGAATGGCACGGGCATATCTACTGAAAACATCAATACATGTTAAAATATATTTGTACCCCTTGTTGATTCTCGAATAAGGTATCATTTCCATCAAATCCATTTGCCACAAATCATTGATTCCTCTTGTTTTGTATGGTCTGGTTGGGAATCTTTTCAAAATTGGTTTATTTAAACTATATGCTAGTTGGTCTGATAACCATTTTTGAGTCTCTTTTTTAGAATAAATCACTCTTTTTGTTAATTTTTCTACACCACCAAAACCATCTGGATCTTTTGGATTTGTCCAGATTGTTTTGAGTGGATTTTTGGTTAATTGGTCCTTCATTATTACAACAAGATGTTAAAATATGGACAACTTTATCTGGTTTAGAGTATTGTAAACCCATTAAGATCTTAGTGATGAAATTGCACTAATTGCAGATAAAACTATAGGAATTAATGTACCCAAGAACGCACCCCTTTGTTTATACATTATTCTTTTCATTAAACGTCTATTTTTAGTGTTTACTAATGATAAAAGGGATCTCTTATGTCTTTGTAATACCACTCTTTTAGCTTTACTAATATTGACATTACCTCGAACTATATTTACAATAACTTCAAGCAAATCGTCGATAACAAATGAAGGGAAAGCTTGTAAAATTGCTATTCTTTTATTATTTTGAGCCTTTACCAATGCATTGAAATATGGTAGACTACGTTCAAATTTCATGTTTACTAATTACAACTAATTATTGTTTATAATTTGATCCACTTCTTTTTTAAAATCTTCTTCTTTTTTAGATTCTTCTTTACTTTTGATTTGGTTTTACGAATAACTTTTTTGGGTTGAATTTGATTTTTGACAAGTACTTTTTTAAATGTCATGATTGATAATCATTTATTTGTTTTCAATTTTGTTTATAAATCGTAACCCCTTTTTCATTAAAAATATCTGTTCGGATACGTAAATCGTCACTACATTGTTGTGTAAAGTCAAAGAATAAATATCCATGGGGAACGCTTGTAGCATCTTGGAATGATTCAATTAAAAATTTTCTATTGTTTGGATAGGTTTACCTGGCTAAGAAATCGATAATCGTTTGATCGCGAGGATTTTTGAAAATAACTAGGTATTGAACATTTAAATTACGAGTTCGATGACTTCCTTCTTGATGAAATAAATTTTGAGTTATGAAAATAACAGTAACTCCACAATGTCTACTGATTTTTGTGAACAAATTATTGAAATCTTTTTCCTTATTTGCTTCTTGATACAAATCATCTATAATTATTACATCGCCTCGACGTAACCTAGACGACCAGTTCTTATCAAATCCCTTAACTATTATCATTTTCAATTTACAAAACTGATTTTGTGTCAATCCATGTTCTTTGTCTGCGCCCCTATGCCAATATATTTTATTGAATTTTGATTTGAACATGTTTGACTGCAATAAATTACATACAAATAAAGTTTTTCCGCTCCCACTAGGTCCTACAATTTGATATACTGCATCATTTCTTAATTCCATTTAATTTTAATTTAATTTAATTTATTTATAATTTGATATACTGATTCATTTATTTTGATATTGGAAAATGATTAGTAATATAAATTATAGAGGCAGATGTGAAGTAACTGGAATGAAGTTCCCGACCGGAAAACCACAACATGTAGTTGATAGAAGTGGAAAATATCCAATCTTATTCTTCAAGAGCGGAAAATGCAGAGTAATGGGTTTTAAAAGACCATTACAGGAAGGAGATATCAAATATCAGATTCAAGATTTACAAATTCAATCATTATCATTGAATATTGACATGTGTTGTCGAATCAACTTGTATGATTTGTCCACAAAAACAGAAAACATTTACGAACCGGAACTGTTTCCTGCATTAAGACTTGTCAAGTATAATCCACTGTGTGTGAATGTATTTGCAAGCGGAAAAGTTGTTGTCATGGGGATAAAAACACTGGAATACAACAGTCTAGTACAAGAAATATTTAATTTTATAAAATCAAAAATTAATAATCTTAATACCGACAAAGAAATACTAGATTATTTATTAAGCACTGATTGTGTTTAAATAGATTCAATTCTGACGATTGTAAAAATTAAAAATGATCGACGAGCAAGAAGCATACGTATTCGAAACAATTCTGAGGAAGATGGAAGAACTCTTTCCGAATATGAAAAACAAACTTTCATATTGTGCTCCTGAATACTTGGCTACACGGATCTATCAAATGACAGGAATCAACATCGAAGAAATTGTACGGATGCACTACGAATCAGTTCAAGGATCTAGTTTGAAATGTTTAGATGACTGTATTGTTTGTGCAGATCCCTCAATGTTGACTTGTCCGTTTAGATGCAGATGCTGCAGAGACTACAAGAAGGAGGAAGTTGTACATATTTTGTTGGCTGAGCTAAGAAGAGCTTACTATAAGCAGATTTGTGATGATGTAAATAAATTTTGATCTTTTACGAGTTTATTTTGTGTGTTTATTGTTTTTTATAAAGATTTTAATTGGTTGAATTATTATTATTATTATTTATTATTATTATTATTATTATTTTGATGACGCTAAATTTCTTTGATCGTAATCAAAATGTATAAAAATCTCATTGTAAAAATTATACTAAAAAATTTTATCTTAAAAATAATTGATAAAAAAAATTCATCCATAAAATTATACTGAAAACAAACCTTGTATAAAAAATCTCATTGTAAAAATTATCCTAAAAATTTTATATTAAAAATTAAACTAAAAACATCGATACAATTATACTGAAAACAAACATTGTATAAAAAATTTTCAATTTTTAATTATGTTAAAAATTTATTACTTTGAAAAATTATATTTTAAATTAAAACTTATACTAAAAAATTTTTATCTTAAAAATAATTGATAAAAAATTTCATCGATAAAATTATACCGAAAACAAACCTTGTATAAAAAATTTTCAATTTTTAATTATGTTAAAAATTTATTACTTTGAAAATTGATATTTTAAATTAAAAATTATACTAAAAAATTTCATCTTTAAAATTCGTATATAAAAATTCATCGATAAAATTATACTGAAAATTCTACTTAAAATCATATATAATTTATATAAAAATCATATTTTAAAAATCTTATATAAAAACTACATTGATAAAAAATTTTAATTAGAAATACTTAAAAAATTTAATTAGAAATACTTAAAAAATTTTAAATATTGAAAATAAATTCGAAAATAAATTTTAAAAAAAATCGCGCCAAAAACTCGAAAAAAATTTCGAAAAAAAATACACACAAAAATTAATACATACAAAATTAATTAAGTTGATTACATCATTATGTAATCAAGATAATCCGAAATTTAATCTGTAATTAAACCCCCCCTCCCCCTATGTTTTTTTATGTAGCAGAGTGCCCTAACTACCTACTTACATACATTGGTTTTAACATCAAATACTAGAATGGATTCTCCGGTTTGGCAATTACTTTGTCTCATATTACAAAACGGATTCGTTTGAAGTTTTCCTGTTTCATCATCAAAAACTCCTTCAAATTCTCTCAATTCTGTCAAATATTCTTCAATCATCACTGATTGTTTAATAATTTTCCCATTTACTTTATATGGTTCTCCTTCGCACGTTCCATCTTGTTGTATTACTCCCTTCATAACAACTGTCTCTTTTATTCTGTGATTTACTTTTGCTTTTAATTTAATTTCCGGATTAATTTTTAACTCCTCTGTTTGAAACGCGGCTAAGCAGTTTTCTGGCATTACCTCTACTGATCGTGGAATAGCGTGCATTTTTATCAATGATGTGTGGCTCCATTTACCACAGAAAAATACAAAAGTAGTTCGCTTCACAATACATTCTCTAACTTTGGCTCGCCGTAGACAAGATTCCTGATACACATAATATTTTACATCATTTTCTACCTTCAATTTCTTTGGGTATGCATCCGGACATTCTGCCATGTCCACAACCGAATAAATTTTCCCCCATTTCTGTTTGGGAACAATCGTAAGCTGTCATACCTGTAGCTTGTGTAGTTATTGTACAAAAAATAAAGAGCATAACTATTGCCCATGGAAATATCATCTTTTTTATTAGCCCTGGGCTATCTTGTCCATTTAACGGTTTGCATGATAATTTTTTTCCATCACTTTTATTTACTGTAAGGTCATTATTCAACTTCTTCCAACCTCCATTATTTTTAACCCACTCCATAAAATATTCATTTGAGATTCGTGCCGCTACATCTATCAAATTTTCCAAATTATCCGTTTCTGCTATCGCATGAACTCCAATTTCTAAGACCATATAAGTTAAACTTGTTAACATTACTTCTTTGTCAATTCCATTTTTAGTCAAATTTTCAATTAATCTCTTATCACAAACGTTATCGTTTTCTCCAAATCTTTGCACAACATTTGGAAGTCTGTTTTTCATTTCAGTTATCATATTTCCTAACTCATACTCTACATCCATTTTTATTTCAAACATCGGATATACTGCTTTAATTAAGCCCATTAAGATTATTTTTGTTTCATCAACTTCCTGTTCCATTCTCACTAAACTCCGTTTTATCTCGTATAAAGTTCTAGGTTTCCTAACAATTATTTCACTATTTATTTCACCTTTTGATGCCTCAAAAATTTCTTGTTTTTCAAAATGTTCTACCTGAATTTTATTATTCAATTCATTTTCTTACTTATCACTGAAAATTTCATCTACTTTTTCTCGCTCTATTCTGTTTACATTATCTTCTCTATATCTGTATTTGAATTCTCCGAATTATCCACTGAATCTACTTTCTGTTTCTTTATTGCTACTACATAATTTACTAAATACCCTTCCCTTCCATCTGCATCTAGGTATCCGTTTTCGTCTAATTCCTGTGGCTTAAATCCACAATCATATAAATATTCATCACCATCTAACTCTTCATCTTTGAACATCAATACAATAATTCCATCTTTTCCTATTTGGTTTGCAGCTCTTTTTCGTAACTTCTGAACCTTTGTACACCAATGTTCCTCTATATACTCTGTTTTTACCCAATCTTCATAATCTATTGCTATAATAAATGGTTTTAACTCCATTCCATTTTCTCTTAATTCTCTACCAAATCTTCGCATCAAACATTTCAATTTTTCTCCATACCTTGATTTATCATATAAATATGGTCGTATTATGTGTACTATTTCTAGTTTAGCATTTTCCTCTAGTTCTATTTTATCAATTAATTTTAATTTCTCCTTAATTTTAACTCCATCCCACTCACTTAAAGCATCTCGTAAGTCTCTTATTATTTCTTGTGAATCACTTTTTTCCGCTACTTCTTCCCTAATCATACACGCAACCTGCAATTTATTTTTATTTCCAGGTATAAAACCACAATCTTTTAAAAATTCATCGGCTTCTAAATACCTATTTTTAAATTTCACCTTTATTATCTGTCTTCCATTATTCTCTTTTAATCTCTCTTTTAAATCTTTAACATAATCTCCAATTTCACAACGAATACAGATCACACTATTTCTACTTTCATCTACAACATCAATAAAAATAAAATCTAACCATTTATTTTCTCTGAACGCTTTCCCAAACATTTTCATCATATTTGTTATTTCATCTCTATCTTTTAAATTCACCTCATAATAATCAGCACATAGTTCAATTACACTTTTCAATCTTTGTACACTCAGTGACATCTGACTCAATTCCAGTAATGATGTCATTATTTTAGATGTTTCCGCTGCTTTCGATTCTATCAATTTCTTAATCCTCGACATAATCATTATTGCCTTTTCGCTTTGCAGATCCTCTTTAATCATCATTTTTTTAACTCTGTGTCTGATGCTTCTGATTGCGACTCATACATCATGTGGTTATCCGTCTTTTCATCAGATTCAAACTTGCATATTAATCGATCCAAACGTCGACTCATTTGTTTCACTTCGTCTTCAATTCTATTATTAAAATTATTTGGCTGCACAAAAGCAACGTTGTCTGCTAGTGATTTATCACTTTGGAATCTAATTTTCTTTAAGATTGGCTTTTGAAATCTCTCATTATTTCTTGGACATGACCTCGTCATATGTCCATAACCTCTACATGAATGACATTGAATTCGGCCTTGTAAATTAACTCTATCTCTTTGAGGTGACGGTGAAGTTGATGGAGATCTTGATCTTGCGAAACAGTTTCGTGATACATGCCCTCTCTTTCCACGATTATAGCACTGTATATTATCATTAATTCGCTGACTATTGGTGCTCATTTTATTAAAACTTTTCTCACCATTGCTTTTCAACCAATCTGGCAACATCCTCTTTGGACTTCGTTGCTCTTCATTTTTAAACCAACATTGACTATTACTATGTCCCTTTCTCTGACAATGATCACACTGGACAGGACTTGGACTTCTTCGGGTATTGTTTTTAAACCAGCATTGATTCATATTATGTCCCAATTTCTGACAATGACTACACTGAACTGGTCTTTCTCTCTCCTCGTTTGGACCATTTGTAGATTTCCTTGGCTCAAATTTTACTCTAAATTTTGGTGATGGACAGGTGGATTTATGGAATAAATTATTTTTGATTGGCGATATTGATCTGTCTCTAGATTCATCAATAGTTGTAAAAGATTCTGCTTTTGGTTGAGTAGTTTTCATATTCAATTCAATCTTCATAGCCTTTTTAATTAGTTCATCAAAATTGTTGAAATCTACATAACATAGGGCCTTTTTAATTTCTTTTCTAACTCCTGTCAAAAACTGGTCTTGCAACAATTCCTTCACTTGCTTCGCACATCAACTTGTTCGGGTTTAATCTCAAAAGCTTTCTCTGCAAGGGTTGTCAAATGATAAGCAAATTCACTTACCGACTCGTCTGGTCTTTGCACTGGATTGTAAAACTTTTGGCGCATTATTCGTTTGATATCATCACCAATTACTTTAGCTGCTAAGACATCTTTCAACTTGGTCCAATCATTGGCAATGAGTCTTTTATCAATTTGTGGAAAAGCCTCTCTCGCTGCTCCTTTTAAATATAATGGTAATCGTTGCACCATAATCGATTGGCTTCATCCGTAAGCAGTGGCATACATGTAGTAATCAGCCATAAAATCAACAAATTCGACAGGATATCCTCCATATTGTTGGACTGGTAGTTTCTGACAACTTCCATAATCATTACTAAGAATAGCAGACATATTTGTTTGGACATTGGATACAGGGGTTGTCACAGTAGACACCGGGGTTTGATCATTATTATTGGAATTGCTCGCCATTATTTCTGATTGCTTCTGGTTTCTCAAATTATAAAATCTTTTTTGTACAACTTTTTCTCGTCTGAATTTTAAAATGTTACAATTATTAATGTTACCTTTTGTTTTAATTTTGGAATTTATTCTATAATAATTTTCTTTATAAATTCTGTCGTAATGAATCACGAAGTTTCTCAATAATTTGAAAGTTTTCTTTTAATTCAATAATTTATTCTCTTTTCAGTTTATTTTTGCTCTGACACTCTTCTCTTTTTTTGCAGTTTTTCTCTTTTTAAATAATTCAATTATTTTCAGCACTATTCTCAGCCGAATTTAGATCACGTCGTTTCTTTTTAACAATTCAATTATTTTCAGCACTATTCTCCGCCGACTTTCGAATCACGTCGGGCTCACCAAAATGTTGGGTTATTATTATTGAAAGTCGGTTCCCTCTGACTCCTCGTGTCCTTTTTCAATCAAATAAGCAAACTCAACACAGAATAATTTTATTTGCACTTTATCACAATGACAGATCAATCCGTTTTATCTCAATATTTGTAATCACAATTTCACTAATTGATTTGCATCTTTTAACCACTGTATGACTCCGATTATCTTAGGGTAGGTTGTCCAAGGGAGAACCACCCTTTCTGATAGATAACTTTGACTTTTTACTTGGATTTGGATTCCTCCACTAACCTAGTTACTGCTCGTTCACATCGATTCACTCTAGTTAATAATATCTGCTCTTCGTGTCTAGTTAATAATGTCTGTCTTTCGTATCGGGTAATAATGACCGTCTTTCGTATCTGATTAATAATGACTGTCCTTTCGTATTTTTCCCTCTTTCTTTTATACTCCTGCTCAGACTGTTTTCCGACGATTGTCAACAATATTTTCTACATTATTAAATTATTAATAATAATTACTTTCCAGACCGACATTTGTCAACAACGTTTGGTCCATTACCAAATTACTAATTGCAACATAATTACCTCTCCGTTACTCAGTGGCGTCCATTTAATGTTGTTTAGGCTAATTTATCCTACTATATTATTCCGTCTATGCGCCGGGTTTTCCTCATCTCTCGGGTTTTCCTCAGCTCTCGGATTTTCCACATCTCTCGGGTTTCCCATTGCCTCGGGCTTCCCATTGACTCGGGCTTCCCATTAGTAATTAATTTTTCTTAATTAATTTCCTTTTTTATCTTATATTATTTTCTAGGGACCCCTCACTAAATTTTTATTATTATTTCTGGACTCGTCTCTCAATTTGGCGTTCAACCATACTAATTTCCCCCGATCAATATTACTTTCGAATTTTTATAAATTTTTTAATTAATATTGCACTTTTATCATTTTTGTGTTTTATCGATTTTACTGTGCTTTTTCATGATACCCTAACAATATCTACAATGATAAATACCTATTAAAATTACATCGTACTACTATATTATGTGGTTATATTAAGATCTATGGTCGAGGGTTAATAGCGAGAATTAAAAAGGAAATAAGATTTTCTAAATATTTATTACACTACATTATCGATCCATAAATTTGGGACGACTCGAATTATATTGCCAACTCAGACGCTCGCGAGCATATGGGTGGTCGCGGCAATCCTCTGTGTATCCCCCCCTCGCTCCTCAATTCTCGAGGGAAAACTACTCGTGGTACCACCACGTTTATGTCTGCGATTCGTTCACGTAGATTCTGGTCATTTAATTCGTATGACACTTTGTAACTAGGGGCATACCCATCCGTGCTGGGTATTCTGCTCTCCGCGATGTCCTTGTTTATCCGGGCCAAGTATCTTCTGGCTTTATCTACTTGGCAGGTTGTCTCCATCTGATGCTCCTCTAGTCGAGCTAATATGAATTCCGCCTGGCCTCGGATCTCTCGGGCCGGATTCCAGCCAGGTTCGCGTTTTATGGCCACGTAAGGGAGTTTTACGTCTTCCACGTCGCACGTCGCTTGCCTGCATCTGGCAACCGAATGTGCCGGGAACCGAGCGATGATCCGTGACGGGTCGATCCTGGAATTCTCTGAACGAATAATACTCTATTATTATATTAGATTTGAAGTCTGAGGTCTAGTGGCCTGTCTCAACCTAGGGAAGTATAACATTCACCCGGCTACGGGCATCCAAGGGACCCGTGCTCACAATCATGGAGTACTAGTATCGAATGGATAGTTTGCGGGGTTTTGTCGATTGGTTGGGTTTACCAGATGTTGGGGGTGCATATCCTAACTTGTTATTCGGGCCGTTAACTGCTACCAGAGGGCATCGTGGCGGATTGATTTGTATTTTATCGGCAAATTTCTATAATTTTGTGACTCAATCTTGACTCTTGGGTTTCTATTCATTCCCCGTTACCTTTTATACTATACATTTCAGGAATCTTAGGGGTACAATTTTAAAGAATCTAAAACTCTTTGGATGTTTACTGAGCTGCTTGCGGGGATATAGAACACTTTAGCCGGAGCATTGCAATTTATGAAGGAAAAAAACGTTTGGAGAAAATTTATAACACAAAAATATTATCCAAATCATTGGTTTGAGGAAATTCCTAATTTCCTCACTAGAACTGAATTAACGCTGGTCAGTCTAACTCTAAGTATCAACTGTACGAACTCGTATTGATGGGATCTGAATTCCGGATGGAAATATGAAGCGTCACTTTCACATATTTAGCTCAATATATCTCACAAGAGGGAAAATGTAAAACATTAACTCGGGAATGGATCCAATAAACTGGATGTACAGAGTATCTTCACATTAATGTCCTCATAATTAACTAAGAGCCAAATTTCGGAAAGGTCAACGTCCTATAGATTCGTTAGATTAATCACAAATTTTTTGTCTGGATATTGTTGGTGTACGGGAAATTTTACAAAACCTACTAAGCACTCCTCCTATCGATCTAGGGACGCCCTTTTCGCGCACACCCCATGAGTTGAGATTACTGCTACGCACCCATGGCCTAAACCATGTTGGTACTGTGCGTAACAGCCGAAAGCTGTTCGAGCAGGTGAGCACTGCTTCCAGTACTACTCCTCGAAAAACCTTCGATCCCCAGTTCCTTGCTGCAGATGGAAGGCCTTACGCATTCTACTTCCGTTATCCCCTTTTTCTCGACTAAGTTATTTTCACCTGGAGAAGAGAGAGTAAGAGTAATCCCAACTCATTTCGATCGTTCGTTGTTGCCGGATATTTACGTTGAGGGATATATTTTAATTGTACGTATTATTAAAATCTACTATCTACCGTTAAGTAAAATGGGATCCAATAAAATGAGAAAAATTTGACACCATGACAATTATATTTTATTCCTAAATTTATCATCACCAACATTAAATCACTACACCGAGTGAAGAAATCAGTAAAATAAATTTGTCCGAGATGATGCCGGATATTTATTACGTCTAGTCCGGTGGATTAATTACCCGAATCAATATCGACCGGAAGGCGTCGTCGCTTCGGTTGTCTTGAGCTGGAACTTGGTGTAGCTGGGCTGATTGCGCTGGAAGCTGACGTGGAGGGCTCCTCAAGGCGGCTGGTTGATGGCAATTGCCCCGTTAGAATCGCGATTTCCTCGGGGGTAAGCAGTAGATTTTCTAATGCCCGGCTTACATCAGGTAATACTATTTCGTCGGCCACTAGATCGATATACACCGGTGGCGGTGCTCGGTTTATCGTGATTGTCGGAGCATATAGGATGTCCGGATCAGTAGTTTGAAATTCGAATTCGGAATATGCTAGAGGTGGGTCATTCGTCCGAACTGATGCCTAGTTCCTTTCGTTTGCTCGCAATAAATTGGCTTCCGCACGACGTCTCTCGCGACGTCGGAGATTCCGATTTGGAAGTCTTCTCGTGGGGTTGGTTGGATTGGCAGTTGTCGCGCTTGCGGTTGGTACGATTGATGGCACTATTTCTGTGTTATTAGTAAGACGTTGGGCGGGAATGATGTCGATTTCCGGAGCCCAACTTCGGCTCGACAGACGAGCTTGGAGCTCGTTTTCCGTAAATATTTTCCTTAAGGCATCACTTTGCTCCGTGATGGTGAGGCGTTGCCCTCTATTCTCGATGATTAAGTCATCCCTAGCTCTGGTCAGACGAGATATTTTCTGAAAAAGACTCTTGGTCGATTCGGGTGAGCTTCAGGTGCTCTTTACTCGCTGATATTTCTCTCACAGAGTTGCAAATTCTCTCTCCAGACTTTCTAGTCGTCGGGATGTAGCTATCGCAGATGGCGACAGTCGGGGTATTTGAGGTAAGTTCGCCAATCCTGACATTGCTTTGGGAATGGATATATTGGACTGATAGAAGCTGACTGATAATAATCGCGATATTTTAATTTGTTAGGCGAACTCCGAAAAACTGTGTTGGTCACGAATGCTTTCTGTAATAATGAAAAGATAGCACATTATAGGGTTTAGGAGTAGTATCATGGGTCTATTATTGTTATCTTAGGGCGGCGTCGCATTTAAATGGTTTACTGGTTGGAGTATTGCTGGGATCTTACATAACTTTACACGGTTAAAGCTTACTATGTTTTCGTCACGGATTCTCATCAATTTAGGTGAACGCTAGATCTCGTTACTCTAGACCTATTTACTTCTCTGGTGGGATCTCTATTGACATCTCATTACACAATTCAGTCGTTCCACGGTTGCAACTTAGCTCAATTGAATGATAGTAATTTATCATAGAATTGTAACTACATTATAACTTGGATTTAATAGATGCAGATTTTTATTACTAGATTTTATTATGCTATTCTTTCGAGTTAATTTATATTGTTTAGGAAATTTACAAATTCTATCATTTAATATTATTTTTAATTATCTAAAATATTTTTCTACGAGAGTTAACTGTACGTTAATTTAGTATTAGATTGGTCAACCTTAGAATTCTCGTGGACATTGTACGTTCATGTGGATTTCCGGTGTTCACTATTCTGTCAATTCACATCTAAAATGCGACCGGTTACGACGAATGTTTATGTCTCGATCTTCGACATGTGCTAGTCGGAGTTTCCTCGTGATTGAGTCTCGATGGCGATGGACAAATTTGTCGGACGGATGTTTGTTCCTAATGTGTGCTTCGTCTTATATCCGGAATCTGCGTGACTAATCTGATGTTATGATCGTTACAAATTTGGATTATGCGTTTGCTAAAGTCGATGGAATTTAAGCTGATGTTCGTAATGCCAAAAATTCAATCTGTTGACGGATCCTATATTTCAGAGTTGGCAATTATCTCCTCCGTTTCTATGGTATAACTCGCGGAATCCTCTCGCATCAGTTTAACTATGGGACATTTTGATACGCGGCAGTTTCAGTGTAGTGCCTTTCTATGCTATTCTTACGTCGTACTTGGATTTCGGCTCAATTCGGTGCTTAAACTCTTCGACTCGATCAGTTATGCATTCATTATGGACTAGTTTCTCGCCTGTACCAACAAGCCAAAATTAAATAGAAAATTACTTACATATCATTAAATAAATAATTAAATAAATTTGGCAACGATTTAATTAAAAGATAACGCCAATAAAAAACTTTTCGTACGATATATTTCGATAGCATAGCTATCATATTCAGGTACTCAAGACCAACTAAAAATATTATGAATTAACATTTAATTTAAACAAATTATTTTTTATTAATTTAATTTTTTAATAAATAAATATTTATAAAATATATTCAATTCACTTTTAATTAATTTATAATTTTAAAATTTTCACTTATATTCTAATTTTTCAAAAATTAATGTAATTTAAAATTTTCAATTATTTTAATAATATTAAAAAACAAACATGATTTAACATACGTAAACTATTTAAAAACATTCAAAACATTCGTAGTCACAGCACTTTGCACATTAATCTTTGGATCCAATGACCTTATCAGCAATGCTTCACATATCACGAGTTCCCAATAATTATTAAAACATCTCAACAAAATTCTAAAATCAGACATTCTTATTTCACTTTTACAGCCTCTATTGTGTTCATTAATATTGGTCAAATCCTTCAATCGACAATGCTCTAGAACTCGAGTACAGAGATGACGGGAAGTCTCTCCAATGTATGTGGCATTACACCCATTACATGTAAATTGATAAACGAGATCAGAACACAATCCAACCGGAGTTTTTGATTTATTAATATATATATATATTGCGTACCTTACACGAATTAGAGACGATCTTATACTATAAATTTCCCATCTGTTTACTTAATTTCCTTTTATAATTTGTAAAGCCTTCAGAGTACGGCAATACTAACACATATTTAGGCTCAATTTTTTTATATCCATTTTTACCATCACCCAGATCAACATTCAATTCACACCCATCCGACAAATTACATTCAGACTTTCCACAACATGGATCCTTAGGATTTTTAATCAATTTATCAACAGTTTCTTTTATCATCAACAATAAAAATGATTTAGAATATCCATTCTTTATCAACAACTTCACCAATATATCAACACTTTTTACCGAATTAGCAAAAGTAGAAGATAAAGACCATAAACGATAAATCAATCCTTTCACCATATTTCTCTTATACTTAAATTCACAAAAGCTTTCTGGAGAAGTATAAAGACCAGTATCAGTTGGTTTTCTATAAATCTCTGTCTCATACTGTTTATCTTTGCGTTGAATTAACAAATCTAAAAACGCAATTGATGACTTTCTCTCCGTTTCACATGTGAATACAATGTTTTTATGTAAACTGTTCATAAAATGCAAAAACGGTTCTACATGTTTCTGGTTTTCAAATACAAGAAAAGTATCATCCACATACCTTTTATAAACAAAGGGTTTTTCAAATTTGAAAAAAGCAATTTTCTTTTCCAAACTAGCCAAAAATATTGATGCTATCGTTGGTGCTAAAGGGGAACCCATAGCGACTCTATCTATTTGTTGATACCATTCATTATTTAAAAGAAAATTGACATTTGAAGTAGCAAATTCAAGAAGTTTACAAAATGCCCTTCTATGATGTTCCGAATCATTTTCATTCCACAACACACAGCATAAGTCAATCGTCTCAACCAGTGATACATTCGTAAACAAACTACAAACATCAAACGAAACCATAACATCATTCATACTTATGCTGTAGCTTATGCTGTGTGTTGTGGAATGAAAATGATTTGTGAGTTGTTCTGAATGATGATTTCATCGATGATAATCCATAAATTATTAAAATATTACATAAAGATTCGAGCAGTGTAAGTGCGGTGTAAGTCCGCCAACAGCTCGTGCCCGTGAGAGATCTCGCAGTGGGTATCGACGGACTCGAACATCAACTCTCACATTATCATAGAGGTTACAGGGAGATCGGAAGGCAATCTTTTGGTTGACTACCTTTCTACCCGCTCCCGAAAAATTGATTTCAAATTTTATTACTCAACGGCTAAAATATCAACACAGTGGACACTCTTAAAATCTAATATCAACATAAAAATTTCCTAGGATCAACTTGAGGTTAATAGGAAAGAGGCTTGCGTAAATCGATGCATCGAGCTTCTAAAAATCTTTAAAAAATCTTTTTATTAGTTGTTAATTACGTGAAAATAAGCCGAACTAAATCTAATAATCTTATAGATCAGTAATGACTAACTAACCTAAGACGAGGATTAAATAAAGAACCTTGTAAACCATTGAATAAATTATTGATAGAACGTTAACCGAACAAAACCTTCTAGGCATCAACAATTTAGTACAATAAAATTAGGACTAAACAAAAACTCCCATAGTTCAATCATTATTTAGAAACCAAGGCGTAAAATCTATTGATTTAAATAAAATTATAAAAAAACTAAATGACTCACACTCATGAGTATGATAGTGAAAGTTAATAGTCCTGTTGGTTATCTGGACGAATAAGACCTCTGAAGTTAATTTATTTCATTTTCGTAAGACCCAGGTGCAAACAAACATATTTGTTGCGCCAACACAAGGATTTGTTTAAATGAATTGGAAATAGCACGCAAATATTGCAGTGCAGATTTAAAATCAGACCTATCAACATCAAATAAGCAACCCTAAACTGTGAGCAAAATCTGTGCCCATGAAGGTTCATGTCGTGAGGAACGACGAATTCTGAACGTCAATATTTCTATATAAGGGCGTTAGTTAGGTCGGGGGTAGTCTTTTGGCTGCTTCACTTTCTTCCTTCGTCAGAAAATTCGACTCAAAACCATACTAGATACATCAGCTTAAAATCATCAACAACGAGTAACTCAGTGAGCACTCTTAATTTTATAAAATGAACACAATTCAACCTTAAGATCAAAATTAGGTAAGCGGGCAAGTGGAGAGGGTGCGGAATTAGTGCAACGAAATCTTAAGGAAGATAAGTGAATAAAATGAGTAATGAGTAATCTTAGTAAGTTGAATAGAATCTATTAAATAAAAACCCGATTTTAATAACCTTGAGAATAATTAAATGGACCTAAGGTCGATCCCTGTCACAAAACAAAGTTAATTGACAAAAAATTCGAATTTTTATTACATAAGCGAATAACTAGTACTGAATAGAAAAGGACTAGGAATAAACAAGGAGTAGAAATTAAATACGTAAGTGCGGGTAGTAGCGACGGTTACTAATTATATAAACCACAATGAGAACCAACTTTCCACTCAATAAAAATATAAAATATAAAAAGGTAGTATCAAAATCTTACCATACAATCAAACCACAACAATGAAAAGTCTGTAAAGACATAAAAACTTTATTCACACATAAAATAACCTGGCATCGCCAGACATAATTGGAACGACGCGCACTGATTGAGATTAGACCCGACGAATCTTCGAATCTCACGTTACGTTAGATGCTTGAAGTGCCCTAGACATTAGTACAAACCCGATCTAACGTTTATAAGCGTCCATCCACCGAATAGTAGATAAATTCACCTGACAATAGGAATTTGGCCAAAATCACCGAATGAGAATGAACATAAAAATGACATCCAAGAGAACAATAGTACCCATTGAGATCACCAATTGATGAAAAAAATCAATGAACGCAAAAGAAAAATCAGTGAATATAAAACATTCATATAATTTAAATGATAACGATATGCGATCATTTGCAGTTTTGTGAGTGGTAAATCAAACAACCTAAAATTATTATAAATAAATGTAGGCCACTAATACAGTCCGAATAATCATTACGTTCTAGTATATGATATTAAATTAAAGTATTACACAAGGCGAACTACACGCCACACGTAAAAAAACAGATTTTTGATGAAAAAAAATTGTTTCGGGTAGGATTTTAATAAATAAACCAGAGTGAAACAGTCCCCCCCCACCAACTGGAACACCTTA
The DNA here is from genome assembly GCA_022537955.1 of Schmidtea mediterranea. Taxonomy (NCBI): domain Eukaryota; kingdom Metazoa; phylum Platyhelminthes; order Tricladida; family Dugesiidae; genus Schmidtea; species Schmidtea mediterranea. The sequence goes on along the minus strand of CM039679.1, from coordinate 262,906,590 downwards.
ATAGTATAAATAGAACGACTCTAGTATCTATCAGTTATAAAACCGAGAGCATGAAGGCATCGAACACCCAGAAGAATATTCTAATGAGAAAAGCGAGAAGTCGATCAACGAGAGCAAATAAAACAATTGACGTGGACCCTCCACGACTTTCCGACCCCCAGAAGGATGATACCACGATCTTTCCCGAAGAAAGTAAGGGCCAATTAATTAATTCGATTCATGTAAAATATCCACTTACCGAGTATACAATTGGACAATGTACAGCGTGAACCCGGTCGGAATCCGGCCCGAGAAGCGCTCAGAATATTTGCTATATAGAATGGAAGTCCTGATCCAAAAATTTCAATGGAAAGTAAAGATGGCAAGAAGACGACTGGAAAGAATAAACTCGGCGATTTTCTCAGGTTAGATTCCCAGCACGGATGAATATGCGCCGGATTATTCTATATAACTAAAAACATTTTGTTCATTCTGGTGGGTTACAGGGTTTCGTTATTTGTTTACCTTCATTGTTGCCCCAGTAACGCCATACAAAATATTACTTTGACTACCACTCGACACCCATTGCTAGGCAACGTTGGAAATGTGCTCGAGCGGGTGGATTGTCCGCAAAAAGTGAGTGCTATCGCTAATACTATAATTGCTCGGACAACCCTCGGGTCCAACGAGCCGTCGTTAGAAGACACATGCTCGATTTTTCGTAACTGGTCCCCTTATGTCATGTATTTATCATTTGAGTCTAATGAATTACAGGAATTCTATTATGATTTTCAGGATTCTCTTACATGAGTTAACAAAATCAGACTACAAAATATATATCATCCATAAGTTACAATGTTTGTAAATTTGATTTGGATTGGGTTAGTAATAGAGCGCCACGGCGCCTAGCTCTTTCCTTGCGTCCTGGGCGAGAATGGGTGTTTACGGTTGTTGCAGGGTTCGAGACCGAAGTTGAAGTAGCTGCCGACTCCCGATAGGCTAACTGAGCCGGTGCGAATACGAGCTATAGGTAACAGCCGCTCCCTCTTGACTGGCTGACAGGGCAACCTCCAGTTCTCGTATTTGCGTACGTAAACTCTGATTTATTTGTTTTTCTTCTGTCCATCTTTCTGAGCAGCTGTGAGCCTCTGGTATAAGGGTTTGATTTTTGCTGGGTCTATATAGGTGGCTCGAATTTGATGTACCTCTCGTGTTAGTTGGATTATCTGATCGTATAGGTTCTTGTTATTTTGTCGTGCTATGACTAGTTCTACTCTCAGGGATTGTAGGGAATCCATGTCTGGAATTGATAATATCAAAACAATAGTTATTACCATAGAATTAACTAATTAAACAAAACTTTCTTAACGAATTGTTACAACAACAAAAAAATTAATGTCTACTCGAACAAAATCTTTATTTTTGTAACAAATTTTAAACTAAATGGGATTCACAATGTTCATATCATGTGTCCGTGAAGCCTCTTGCTACCCATTCCTCTGGGGAACAGTTTAGAATGATCATTACCGGCCTTTTGGTATTCCGAACCCGGTGGGATCCTATCGTCTGCGAGTCCTTCCTGTGCACGCCCGTCTCTTTCCCGGTGTCTCCGTACAGGGGTCCGCGTGGCCGTGGTGATAATAGGTATCGGCAATCCGGCCGGTTTCGAGGTCCTCCTCAATGTTTGCCAAACATTGACGGGCCCGAGCCACTCGTAGGTCCACTTGTTGTTGGTGATCGAGAAGATCATCGAGTAGACTCCGTGCATGTGCGTAGATTTCTGCCGTGGGGTGCCACTCTTCCCAGAACAGTTCTGGTACCTCGGGAGTTCGGTTAAGGTACTCGGATCTGTTATTGATGCGTTGGAATTCGAGTGAGGATTTAGAGTGCCAGTAAAGCTTCCAGGCTTCTCTCCATCGGTCAGCGAGTTGCATGGGAATGAGATCTGGGTCTGCACATCCTGAATGAAATCGTAATTAATATACTTCCTTTAGGATATCGTATCGGTGATGTAAGGGTTTCTGCTGTTACGAACGGGGTTTTAAATGACTTGACTACACCACGTGGGAAGGGTTCCTTACGTTTGGTGCTCTCTCATCTATGAGTGACGAGGCTAACATCTAATCGTTATGTCATTAATTCCCGTGCCGTAGAGAAGAATTTTCAACCACTTAAACGTAAAGTGTTATTATCATAGAGTTCTATTTCGAAATCTACTATAGCGTTTCAATAGCAGGGTCGATACTGAAGCATTCACAAAAAATGGTGATATCATTATGCTGCGTGTACATAATAAGATTTAAGTTTAATCTTCATTATTTATACACAAAATCACTACCTGAGGGTTGTGGGTCAGGATCAGCTGTCGATCTTTCGCCGGTTGGGCTATTTGAAATAGTTCTCTTCCTATAATTCCGTTGTCGGTGCATTAGTAAGATCAATTTACTGCTATCGGGCGAGGGTTTATATACTATTGATTGTTTACTCGATGTACTTCAATATAAGTATATGATCGCGCATCATTCGCCATTCGGCGGAAACGTGGACGTCGTTTAATTCAGTTTAGCATTTCTCAATCAAAAATTTTTTTATATAATTTAGTTATATTAATAAATCGATCGTCAACTTTGTGAACTGAACGGATGTATCAAGGTTCAGGTTCAATTTGTATCTACATGGTTGTCGTGGAAAATAATCGGCGTTTCAAGATGATTTAACTTTGGACGTGGGTTTCCGTGGTTGATAAATTTATCAGTTTTCCGTTGTTTATTCGTAAGTTTCCGGTCAGCGTAAATTTTCGTTTTAATTTGTTTACTTTTCAGATTAAATCTTACTGAATCGATATTGAGTTTTTTCGGAGAAACACAACAGTTCGGGATATTGGTGATGATGTTGACCATCCGTACGGTTTCCTATTAACCAGTGAGTCAGTTTTCTGTGAGATTTACATTACCTGGTTACTGAGATTTTATTAGGTTTATTGAACGGCGACAATGGAAATCTTGGGGTCGATAAGTAGATTTCATTTCATTCTATCTCAGCTGTATCGTGAAAAGGAATAACTCACTCTCTTTGGATTGCACGGCATCACTCGGACGAAGGCTATCCCTCGTTGGATTCAGAAGGTTACTTATTGGAAGTACATTGTCATGCATTCACTTGTTATTGGTGATCCCTAGCTTTATATTTAATGGAATTATTCTCGTCAATTTGATTTCACGTACTTCTTACTCTTAGTATTGGACTAATAATTTGGATATTATTCATTTATGTTTTTGATTTCCGTAAGTGTTTGATGTTTCGGTGATTTTGTGGGTTACTTCCTAATTTTTATTTGTTACAAAAAAAAATCTCTAATTAATATTGAAAATTATAAGTTATAATTTACATGATAATGATATTAATTTGAAGTTTTTGTTAACACTAGAAACGCTTAAATAATATTGAAACATCATGAATACTTAATTTATGAATCGTATACTTGATCATATAATATGAATTGAGAATTAATGGTAACTTTAATATATGAATTGAAAATTTATGATAGGAACTTGTAGTAAGGGTTTATAAATGCTAAGGATATTTTATAATTAATAACATGAATGTGGAATTTACGATTACAAAGTTGAGTTTAAATAATGAAATTTTCCATTTAGTCTTATAAAGATTTACAATTAATTATTAACCAAAATTTTACCATTAAGGATATGAATTTACTATTACCAAAAGATTTAAAATTATTAATACGAATATATCATTAATGAAAGGTTTACAATCAATAATATGGATCTATAGTTGACAATATGAGTTTATCATTTATAAAAGATTTACCATTAGGAATATGAATTTACTATTACTAAAATTATTTATAATGAATTATGTGAATCGAAAGTTAATAACATGAGTTTATCATTAACAAAAGATGTACAATTGACAGTATGAATTAGTAATATGAATTTAATAATAAAGATTTACTATAGATAATCTGAATTCATGATCAGTTTTTTGAATTTACAACATAAATTTTAGGGTGCATAGCATAGATTGATATCATAGTAAATAGTAAATAGCAACAATTTCAATTTTTAGTTAATTTCCCGTCACCTTCCCTTAATTGACCTTAGACGCATATTATGTTTATATTATAGTTAATGAGTGCCCACTGGACTACTCGGTGTGATGATTTTGAGCCGTGTATAATATAAATTAGGTCGATTTTGCAGAAATGAGAAACGAGGAAGCAGCCAGGGACTCCTTCCTTATTTCTCGTTTCTTCTATATGGAACCATATTGACGTTACGACCCCTGCGTTCCGCACGCTAGGTCTTCACGGGTACATATCATTGGCGATTTTCCACGCACTTACATGAATCTGTACTATGTAGATTTTTCTATCTTGCAATATGTGTTGGCTGTGGGCCGGAAAAATTTCGACAGATTAACAGATTAAATTTAAATATGCAAAACAAGTTATAAATAATATAAATATTTATTAACCAATAAACAGAATTTACCATACGTTCCATTCCATAAAATCCATAACATTGCATCGCAAAAAATGAAATAAAAATACCTCTCTCCCCACGCCGACATCCAAGCAGAGCTCTGCCGAGGTTGCGAGGATGTGACGTGGAGAGAGGGCTCCAAAATAAAACATTTCTCACCTAAAAGTAAGGTTTTAAACAAAGTTCAAAGATAATTTGAAAATGGTTTTATGGTTAAAAATGGTTAAGTTTAATGTGAAAATGGATCAGTATTTATACCTATTTTCTGTCCCTAACCTTGCATGTTAAATTTGATGCAGTAAAACAAAATTCGACCTTGTTATTTTCTAGTGAATTCTATTCTTTAATTTTATTATTTTTCACTTTATTTTACTAATTTTTCATTTAGAATTTTTATTGAATTATTACTAATTCAAATTTTTTGATTTAAGTTTCATTTTCATGAACTCTTATTAATTTTTCAATTTTTGTCGAATTTGTTGTGTTTTCTTTTTATATTTGTGTTGGTATTGTGCGAATCTTGGTGCGTTTTGTTATTATTTTAATTTTATTTTTATGTTTATTAATTTATATTTAATTCTCTTTTTTCTCATATTTGATAGGGTTTAATTGATGTTTCAATAGGTTTATTTAAATTGCATGTTACATTTGCGTGTGTGTTACCGATCCATTAAAACATTTCTCAAGGCCGTTTGTGTTCTGGCCCAACAATTCAAAGATGGATAAATCTTTCTTTCTGTAAAGTTGGATAAATTATTTCTTCATTAATCTCTCTTTGTTCCGAAGGCAGTCGCGTGCGCTCCATTTTTAATTCTCTATTTTGACGGCTTCTATGTTTTAATATATAAAATCTTCTAAATGTTTAAATTTCTTACCAGAAAGTATTGAATTTGATCCTGTGGTTGAAAAAAATCATCTAATTTAAATTATTCATACTTGCTAATTTCCTATATATTGTTGGGCCAGAACGTAAACGGCCTTGAGAAATGTTTTAATGGATCAGTAACACACACGCAAATACAACACGCAATTTAAATAAACCTGGAAACACCAATTAAACCCTATAAAATATGAGAAAAAGGGAATTAAATATAAATTAATAAACATAAAAAAAATAAATTAAATAATAACAAAACGCACCAAGATTCGCACAATACATACACAAATATAACAAGAAAACACAACAAATTCGACAAAATTGAAAAAATTAATAAAAGTTCATTAAAGTGAAATTTAAATTGAAAAATTTGAATTAGTAATAATTCAATAAAAATTCTAAATAAAAAATTCTAAAAATAAATCAAAAAATAATAAAATTAACGAATAGAATTTACTAGAAAATAACAAGGTCGAATTTTGTTTTACTACATCAAATTTCACATGCGAGAAAAATAGGTATATATACTGATCCATTTTCACATTAAAAACAACCGTTTTTCGAAACAAACCAATTTTGAAAGCTTTAAACCATTCTATTTTCAAACTAGAAATTACTTTTGAGTTTTGATTAAAAATCTACTACTAAATTTTTAGGTGAGATTTAGTTTTATGTGGAACTCTCTTTCCACGTCACATCCTCGCAACCTCGATAGAGCTCTGCTTGGATGTCGGCGTGGGGGGAGATGTATTTTTTATGAAATTTTGGATCGAATGGATCAAGTAATTCTGTATTTTGTTTTAATATAAATCAATACATATTTATGATGATTAAATTTTGTTTTTCTTAAAAATCAACTAAATATTTGTCGAAATTTTCCCGGCCCACAGCCAACACATGTTGCAAGATAGTAAACTCTACATAGTGCAGATTCATGTAAGTGCGTGGAAAATCGCCATTGATATGTACCCGTGAAGACCTAGCGTGCGGAACGCAGGGGTCGTAGCGTCAATATCACCCGTATAGATGAAACGAGAAATAAGGAAGAAGTCTTGAGCTGCTTCCTCGTTTCTCATTTCTGCAAAATCGACTTAATTTATATTGCACACGGCTAAAAATCTTCACACCGAGTAGTCCAGTGGGCACTCATTAACTATAATATAAACATAATATGCGTCTAAGGTCAATTAAAGGAAGGTGACGGGAAGCTAAATAAAAAATGAAATCGTTGTTATATGCTATAAACTCATGACATCAATCTATCACAAAAATTAACTTAAAGATTCATAATATTAACCGTGATTTCAGATTGTCTATAGTAAATCTTTATTACGTAATTCATATTGATAACTCATACCGTTAACCGTACATCTTTTGTTAATACTAAACTCATATTATGAACTTTCTATTCACATAATTCATTACCAATCCTTTTAGTAATAGTCAATGGTAAAGTTTTATTAATAAATTCATATTGGTAACTGTAAATTCACATCATTGTAAACCCTTTCATTAATAATACATTCATATTAATAATTGTAAATCCTTTAGTAATCATAAATTCATAGTATTAGTAGGAAAATTTTGTTAATAATAAAAATATAAACCTATCATTGACGATGCCTTTATATTATTAATTCGTATGATTAAGCATAAATATATTTTGTAATAGTTAATTGATATTATTATTTGTCGAATCATATTGTTAACTACAATCCCTTTTTAGGTAAATAACTGTAAATCTTGATAATACTAAATGGAAATTGCACTATTTAAACTTATCTTTAAAAATCGTAAACTCCAAATTTATGCGATTAATTATAAAACATCATTATCACTTATAGACCTTTATCACACGCTACTACCACCAATTCCAATTCCTGTATTAACGTTAAATTCACATTATGTGATTTATAAATTAATCACAAACCCCGATTATTAGTAATGATGTTTCAATACTGTTTGAGTGTTAATAACAACTACCATGCGAAATACAAGTTATAATTCTCAACATCAATTAGAATTTTCCACCCGAATAAAATTTAGAAATTCAACTTCTAAAATCACCCATAAAAACCAAAACTTACGAAAGTCAATAATCATGAAAAATGAGTGAATGATAGTCGAATTAATAATTCCAAAAACAGAAAGTACATAAAGATCAACTTGGATGAGAATCAGATGTGCAAATCCAGCGAATTTTAAGCTAGTCATCACGAAAACGTGCAAATGCATAATAGGTTGGCATGCTGATTCCAACGAGGGAGACCCTTCATCCGACCCAAAGAGAGTGAGTTATTCCTTTATACATCTGAGATAGGACGGAAAGCAATCAACTTAGCGACATCAAGAGTTCCATTTTTGTGCGTGCTGAACAATAAATCTAACTTTACCTGAAAATAAATATCAGTAACCCGATAAGGTAAATCTCAAATAAAACTAACTCACTGGTGAATAGGAAACCGTACGGAGGGTCGACATCATCATCTTGAACCATAGTAGTTTTTCCAAAATTCGACACCAATTCCGAAAAATGTAATCTAGAAATAATAAACAAATTAAAATGAAAGTTTATACTGACCGGAAACTTACGAATAAACAAATTCACCAACCGCGGAGACACGCGTCCAAAGTCGAGATATCTCGAACCACTAACTATTTTTCCATAATAATTATGCAAATATAAAGTTGAACCTGAACCTTGATACATCTGTTCAGTTCATAAGGCTGACGATCGACTAAATTATAAAATTTTTGATTAAAAAATGCTAAATTAAATTAAACAACGTTCACGTTTCCACCGAATGGCGAATGATGCGCGAATATCTAAATAATATACTTATATTAAAATATTATATATAATACACAATCAAGAGTATATAAACTCTCGCCTAATTTCAGTAAATCAATCTTACCAATGTACCGACAACGGAATTATAAGAAGAGAACCATTTCAAACAGCCCAACCGGCGGAAGACCCACAGCTGATCCTGAACACACAGGAAATGCAGACCCCGATCTCATCCCAATGCAACTCGCCGACCGATGGAGAGAAGCCTGGAAACTGTACTGGCACTCCAAATCCCCACTCGAATTCCAACATATCAACAACCGATCAGAGTATCTCGACCGTACTCCCGAGGTACCAGAGCCGTTCTGGGAAAAGTGGCACCCCACAGCAGAGATCTACGCACATGCACGGAGTCTACTCGACGACCTTCTCGATCACCAGCAACAAGTGGACCTACGAGTAGCTCGGGCCCGTCAATGTTTGGCAAACATTGAAGAGGACCTTGAAGCCGGCCGGATTGCCGCTACTTATTATCACCCACGGCCACGCGGATCCCTGTATGGAAACGCCGAAAAGAAAAGGATGCGCAAATGACGAGAACTCACCGAGGTCGAAATACCAGAAGGCCGGTAATGATCATCCCAAACTGCTCCCCCGAGGAATGGGTAGCAAGAGGCTTCACGGACACATGAGAGTAACATTGTGAACTCCATTTAGTTTGAAATTTGTTAGTAAAATAAAGATTTTGTTCGAGTAAACATTAATTTCGTTTTTGTTGATGTTGTAATAATTCGTTAAGAAAGTTTTGTTTAATTAGTTACTTCTGTGATGATAACGATTGCTTTGATATTAACAATTCCAGACATGGATTCCCCACAAATCCTGAGAGTAGAGCTAGCCATAGCCCGAAAAAATAACAAGAACCTATACGATCAGATAATTCAACTAACGCGAGAGGTATATCAAATTCGAGCCACCTGGATAGATCCAGCAAAAATCAAACCCTTATACCAGAGGCTCACAGCTGCTCAGAAAGGATGGGCCGAAGAAAAACAAATCAATCAGAGTTTACGCACGCAAATACGAGGACTGGAGGTCGCCCTATCAGCCAGTCAGGAAGGAGCGGCTGTTACCTATCCGCTCGTATTCGCACCGGCTCAGTTAGCCTACCGGGAGTCGGCAGCTGCTTCAACTTCGGTCCCGAATCCTACAGCAACCGTAAACACCTACTCCCGTCCCGGACGTAAAGAGAGAGCCAGGCGTCGTGCCGCCAAATTATTAACCTAATCCAAGTCAAAATTTGCAAACAATTGTAACTCCTATGCAAAATATATTTTATAGTTTGATTTTATTAACTCATGTGAGAGGATCCAGAAAACCATGATAGAATTCCTGTAATTTACTAGACTCTAATAAATACATGACATAAAGGGGACCAATTACAAAAATCGAGCACATGTCTTCCAACGACGGCTCGTTGGACCCAAGGGTTGTCCGAGCAATTACAGTATTAGCAATAGCACTCACTTTTTGCGGACAATCCACCCGCTCGAGCACATTTCCAGCGTTGCCTAGCAACGGGTGTCGAGTGGTAGTCAGAGTAATATTTTGTATGGCGTTACTAGGGCAACAATGAAGATAAATAACTAGCAACCCCCCTGTAACCCACCAATATAAATTCTGTTTTTTCAAATTCCCTATAACCTTGATTTATTAAAAAATCTAGAATTATTCCACTCCCGCCAATAGTTAATTTAGACATTGGTTCAGAGTTTGAAAAGGAATTGTTTCTAAGATGTAAAGTTTTTCGTTTGTTTCCTATTATAGCTCTAATAAATGTTCCTTTTGAACCCATTATTCTAAATTATTTTTTAACAAATTCTCGGGTAGGGTGGTTGAGCCGAAAATGCTTAAAAGCACACTACTAATAGATATTTCGTTTTGTGTATTTACACAATATTATAGTTTGTATTTCATTTGTAAAACATTTGTTTAAATAATGTAATTAGTAGTATTTCAAAAAATAACTATGTCATTAATACTTTATAATGATATGTTAGATCCTAACTATTAGAAAGTAATATTTGACTTTTGTTTTTAGATTACAGAATGAAATAGAAGTATTTGGTGCTGTTTTTGATAAAGAATTTTCTTATAAAGTTTGTAGTGATTCAGTTAAGCTCATTTTTGATCTTCCGATTGCTTCAGTTAAATATTGTTATAATAATTTTATTAATCTCAAACTGTGTATTACATGCAAAATAGATTATCCAAAATCTGTTCCAGATTTTTTATTTTCGAATTATTGGGGCTTAGATGATTGTGATATTAATGATTTATACAAAACTATTCGGGTTTATTTAAAAACTAATATATCACAGCCAGAAGGATTGATTTTTAATTTAATTCAAAAAGTTAATGATTACGTTGATCATAACATACCAAAGGTGAAGTGTTCAATTTGTTTGGACCATTTTACCGATCCCTCAGAGGTATTTGTCACACCTTTTCATCATTATTTCCATCAGATGTGTATTGGTAATTACGCAGTTCACCAAACGAATGACTATAAAGAGCTTGTTGCTGAAGCTAAACAAAATAATAAATTTATTAGTGATAATGAATTGCCAAAATTAAATGTAAATTTTTAATTCAACATTTTGATTATAATATAACTTAAGATGAAATGTCCTCTGTGTAAAAACGAGGATTTAGTGTTCGATTCCACACCGCAAAGTGATCTTACAAGTTGGCAAATCAAATCTACTGAACAAGAAAGGGATTTTTTATCAGATGAGATTTTATTTCTGATGTCAGAAATGTCAGTGAATAGAGAAAGACAGAAAATGGCAATTGAACAGAACGAAATAATTGAAGGAGAAATGCAAAAGCAGCATGAAGTACTGGAACAAGATCAAACAAAAGAAACGTATCGTGTTTATAATTACGCCGATAACAGGCGAGGTCATTTGGTTTTCCAAAGGAGGAGATCAAATAATTACAGGAGGCGTCGCGGTTTCGGATATCAGCAAAGGAATTATTATAGCAATCAGCATGATTTTGCCCCTTTCAATAATTAATTTCAAACTCGATTTTTATTTTTTAGTCTTTGTTATTTTATTGAGTGAAATTCGAGTCTTTTAACGCATTAATTGTAATGGATAGCTCGATGAGTTGCCTAATTTCAGATACAAACCTTAATATCGGTTTCCTAGGTAATTCTTTGATCTCCTAATTGTGCATAATTTATCTGATTTGTGAGCTACTGTGACCTTAATTAAATGTATTCTTTTAACACGTTGCCGCACAATTATTTTGACAATATCGTTCCCAGAAACGCACTTTAAATTTTTATTTAAGCTCTCTATAGGATATTAAACATAAGTAACATCTGAAATTGAAAATTATTAGTTTTTCTAGGAAAACTCTCGACAGCTATAACCGTAATTTGCTTATCAGGACAATTTTTCTGTATATAGAACAAATGCGGCTAAAGGCGTGGCGACAGAGGTAACTTAAACTTTCTTGATGGATATAAAATTGTTTTATAACCAAGAGTCGGTTACAGTTGTCAGGTTTCAAAGTGAATAAGTTTTTACAAAACAAGTTATAATAACACAAGTAAATTGTTATTTTATTCATAAAATAGTAGCATTTGACTATTTATGGCATAACACAATGATGTAATAACATTATCCAATTTCAGGGATTAATATGTTTCCTACATAAGTGGTTCCCAACCTGTTGGTCGCTACCCCAACCGGGTCGCCTGAGACCTTCTGAAAATAATTTGTCTATGCTAATCAGTGGTTTCTTACTATCATTTTGAATTTAAGCGATACTCCTACTATAACTTTATAGTTTAAATTATAGAATATAAATAAAATCAGATATTTAGAAATCAAAATGTAGTGAATGAGAAACCATATTAATTTTATTATTGTGGTGGCCACAATTTGGTAAATGTTATCAAGGGGTTACAGCACCAGAAAGGTTGGGAACCACTGTCCTACATAAAGCGAGCGATTCACACATACATCAGAAGTATTTATTTCACTAAAAATATGTATAGTTAAAATATTTAATCATACATATACATAAAATATAAACGTACAGATCCAATATATGACATAAACTTATCCTAACAGAAACACACTTTTCAACTGACTTGTTCAAAGCAAAATAAAATCAAAAAGTAATATTTTTAACAATACAAATAATAATCAATTACGAAGAAGACAGATTTTTTTTGATCGAAACACCAATGCTAATTATTATGGGATTGGTGATGACAAGCAAATATAAAAAAACAAGTTATACAGACTGTTACAACAGTTGTTTTTTTAATAAAAAATTATGTCGTCCTGTGCGGGAACGTGTTAACTGATTCACATCTCACCAGATGTGCAGTTATGTACAAATCCAAAAGTTATTCTATCGATTGTCTAAGAAAAACACTTCTGATTGCGTTGTAGCTGAATGCTTAACAAATATTGAATAAAACTTTATAATCACGAGCCGATTGATGAAGAAATTCCTAACGAATATATTTGAAATAAGATCAAATTAGCTAATCATTACAGCATAGATACAAAATCCGAAAAATAAACATTCGCACACACGCGTGTTTGTGAATAATTTTAAATATTTTCATGGTCATTTTGGCGATTACTTGCACATTTATAATTGTTTTAAATATCGGATTTTGAAAATTTTTATAAGAAATGCAAGTGTAGTTTTGAAAACCATTTTTAATATGATGGTTGACCTTATAATATATATATATATACAGGGCCGGCTTTACGTACAGGCAGAGCAGGCGGCCGAATGCGTCCCTCGTAATTTTAATACCTGCATGTAAAAATTGTAAAACAATATTCGAATTTTAAAAAAAATATCGTGTGAAAAAATAATAAAAAGAATAATCTCGGAACATCAAAGAGGACTAGATGACTATTATTATTCCTTATTTTTTTATTTAATTATGATTACTGTTTGAGGTAATTTTTTTATTACAATGTTGGGCCAGAACGTAAACGGCCTTGGAAAATGTTTAAATGGATCAGAAATACACACGCAGATACAACAGGCAATTTAAAATAAACCTGAAAAACACCAAGTAAACCCGATAAAATCTAAGAAATAAAAGAATTAAATATAAATTAATAAACATAAAAATAAATTAAAATATTAACAAAATGCACCAAGATCCGCACGATACCTACACAAATACAACAAGAAAACACGACAAATTCGACGAAATTAGAAAAATCAATTAAAGTTCATTAAAGTGGAATTTAAATCGGAAAATTGAATTAGCAATAATTCAATAAAAATTTTTAAATAAAAAATTAGAAAAATAAATCAAGAAATATAAAAACTAAAAAATAGAATTTGCTGGAAAAGAACAAGGTCGAATTTTGTTTTACTGCATCAAATTTCACACGTCACACAAGTAGGTATAAATACTGATCCATTTTCACATTAAAGTTAACCTTAAAACAAACACCATTTTTCAGAGAGAACCATTTTTAAAACTGTTAGAATCGTTTTAAAGAACCTTAAAAAACCATTTTGAAGATTGTCAATCATTTTAAATACTTCAAATCTATTTCAAGCAAAATTTTTTGTTTAGGTGAGAATCATTTATGTTGGAACCCTCTTTCCACATCACGACCTTGCATCTCAATGGAGCTCTGCTCGGCGTTGGTGTGGGGAGAGAGGTATTTATGCTATTTTATGCCTTATTTTATGTTTGATGGTTTATGGAATGGATAATGGGTAAATTTACTTGTTTTATGATTAATAAATTTTATGAATATGTATACTTAATTTATATGTTTTATAAAATTAAAATTTTCAAATGTCGAAATTTTTCCGGCCCACAGCCGACACATCACGCAAGTTAGTAAAATCAACATAGTGCAAATGCATGTAAGTGCGTGGAAAATCGCCAATGATATGCACCCGTGAAGACTCAGCGTGCGCAACGCAGCGGTCGGAACGTCAATATTTATCCCTATAGCTGAAGCGAGAAATAAGGAAGAAGTCTCTGGCTACTTCCTCGTTTTTCAATTCTGTAAAATCGACCTAAAATTATCTTACAAACGGCTTAAAATCACCACACCGAGTAGTCCAGTGGGCACTCAATAACTATAATATAAACACAATGGCGCTTAAGATCTATTAAAGGGAAAGGGTACGGGGATAAATTAACTGAAATCGTTGGTATAAATAAATTCAATTGATATTAAAAATCGATTTAACTAGTAGTAGATTGGTTCATCAAAATTAAACATAAATATCGTAAATAGTTTGGCGAATCCCTCAAATTAAACTTATCCATCACGTTAACAGATTTTTGTCGTCATTAAACCTAGACATTCTATTGTTAAAGTAGACTTTAATAAAATAACTATCGAAAATTTAGGTGATCTACAGTTCCATCTAAACTAACTCCTTGAGCAGACGAGATAAAAATAAATGTGAAAAGAGTATTATAATAACTAAAAATCACTGATAGAATTAAATCCGCGAACTAATTTGTAGAATAATTTGGACGATTAATTCGAACTCCTGATAAGGATCGAGGGTTCGAAGCGATTAAACAATATTAGGGGTAATAATAGTGAACCCAACTCAATTTTAAATGAACTTGAATGCAGAAAAATACCTAAAATACCGGTAAAACTTTAAACTAGTTAGATGAAGGGTAAACCAACCCCTTAGGTGAAAGTTACGATAGCACAGAGGAATTGTTAGTAGTAATTTAGAGTGATAATCCAATGTCGACAGATGGGTTCACTGAGAAGGCAAATCAGATAAAAATTATTCATCGGAGTAAAGAAAATTCATAAAGTTAGGTGAGGTAAAATGAATTCCCTGTTAAGTACAACCGATTTTACCGAGTAAATCTATTTAATATCGTCGAAAAATTCAGCAGATCTTAGTTTAATGGCACTTTTCATACTAACCGAGTAGAATCCCTTCGAACCATCGACCTAATTCAGGAGAGATGAATGAAATAAAATCCCAATGACTATAAAATTATTAATAATTTACGACCCAACATCGCGTGAACCTCTAGTGAACCATTTTTTTGAATTAAAAAACAACATAAATAAATCGACTGAATTTGGAAAACGAAGAGACACTTCTTTAGATTGAAATCAATGATTTATGAAATTACAAATCTGTCCTTCGATCGACCAATGCTGCTGAGGGCTGAGATAATTTCCACCCGCTAATACGTAAATAAGCCCAATCGATACGAGAAGAAATGCACGGTAGGAGCGCGTGTGGCCTTAAAAATCTAAAGGAAAAGTAGAGGGAACAACTAAAACGACAATTTACCTTAGTTAGCCTGGCCAAGCTTGACAACAAAAGTGTTTAGATAATCCAATAAGACCGAATGATGGAATTGTTGAATAAGAAATATAGACTGAACAGATTGGATCGGGCAGGTCGTGTAGTCAAGTTACAGTAGACGACGAGTGGGTGTGCATCCGAAATAGATACCGATGAAAAATAATTAGATTCCAACGTGATCGGCGTTGCATAATTTATGAATAAACAAACGCCTTTCATACCACGATAATTAAAGTCAACACTAATTGCAACCGAAGATCGGTAGTTTGATTTATATCGCCTTTATTATGTAATTGGTTAACTCAGTAGTATCTTTAACTAACGTCCCGTTTATTCTTTAATCCAGTAACTCAACTATCAATGTGAGGCACATACCAAGAACCTTTTTGTTAACCAAGAGGGGTGCATGATCAAACCCATCTCAATGGGAAAGGTCGATCAAATTAGATACTTTGAGGGCGCAAAGGGTAACGAGTAAACAGTAACCCCTACGTAACTCCTAACCCTAATATTAACTTCAAGTATACTATAGATCCAACGATAAGTTCCACCCAACATTAACGAACGACAATGAGTGAACGAACGCCAGTTTCTACTTATCTCAACGACGTAATAGTAAACGATATGAAAGCCCAACAGTCATACCCTAACCATTAGAGAGGCAAACAATAAATCACGCACCCAGCTTAAACGATTCCGTTTTATTTCTGACGTCATCACGAGCCAGTAATTAATCATACCACATTACTTTCAGTCAAACATGCCTCTAGATTGGACAGATACCAGTTCAACCAACACGCCGTCTAGGAAGGAGTCGCCCAGGAGAACAGGGGCGATCGGGAAAATTCGTCGGCAACGGCCGTACCCTGCCCTTCGGAGGACACCTGATAACGACCCTGAGGAACTAAATCGACAGCAGTACCCAGCTGCGGAGATATTCGCTAATGCGCAGGACCTCCTCACCCAGTGGGAGCGGGTGCAGGAGCGGGTGAACTTACAAGTAGTCAAGGCAAGGATGTACCTTGCAAACGTGCTGGATGACATCCTTGCCGGCGGATCGCCGTCGCCCATCCACCTCGTCCGGTTCGGGATACTAGACGACCCTACACGGTGGAAGCCCTCAAGAAGAGTCTGGAACGATATTGCCCAGACGATTGAACTAACAGCCAAATTTATGTAGTGATCATATAATAATTATAATTAGAACTGCGTGTTTTCTTCTCACATCATATAAACTGAACTCTTGACTTGTGTGAAAATTTTTAAACGCTTAGATCAATCATAACTTGACGTGTAACAATCCCATTTAATTTCAGTAATGTCTTCACTACGGATCCTACAGACGGAACTAGATCGCGCGAGGCAGGCGAATACAGAATTACTTAGCCAGGTCCTGCAATTGACTCGCGAAATGCAGCAGGTCAAAGCGACTTGTTTAGATCCCAAACGGACAAAAATCCTTTACCAACGGCTCACCGCCGCTCAGAAAGGCTGGGCTGAAGAACGCCAGCTCAATCGGAGTCTGCGTACGCAGATCCGGGGACTCGAAGTGGCCCTAGCGGTATGCCGGGAAGGTGAAGCGGTAACTTACCCGCTCATCTTCGCCCCAACTCAAATGCCACAGACCGCTACCAAATCAGCAGAGCAATCCAACACTACAACCAACAGACGTCGACCGGGACGTAAGGAGCGTGCCCGACGTCGCGCAACACAACTCCAGAATCTCAAGCCGTAAACGCTAATGTATATGAATCGAATAAAATAGTTTTAAATGTAGTTGAATTATTATTTCGTATAACCGTAGACCAACACCGCCAACAGTCGATTAAGCATTAATCTTGAATAATTATGAGGGACAGAGCAAAGCGAGCATAGGTCTTCTATCGACAGCTCGTGAACCCGAGGGTTGTCCGAGCAACTATAGTACTAGCCGATGGTACTCAATTTTTGCGGGCGATCCACCACTTGAACACATTACCAACGTTGCTTAGCAACGGGTGCCAAGTGGGTCAGCATCATTTTGTATGGCGTTACTAGGGTCGCTAGGAAGTTAAGCAAGAGTGAAACCCTGTAACCCACCATACAAATTTGGGGGCTCAGCCGGGATTGAAGCTTTGTGTTTGCGAAGAACCAAAGGAAATATAGACATAGGTTTAAGGTTTAAATTGAAAATGTCGGGACGACATTTTGTCGAACCACGGAAAGATGTAATAACAATGAAACAAAAACCCAGAGAACGATAAATGGAAAACGAACAACCTTACTACAAGATAAGGGGAAAGGTCAAGGAAATAAACGACTAGCCCACCAAGTACAAATTTGGGGCCTCAGCCGGATTGAAGCTTTATTATTTGGAAAGACCAAAACCAGCAAGTTAGGAAACAACAGAAAATTATGTCAGTACACCCTCAGCCGGGAGCGAAGGATTTTCGTGTGCAAACAAATCGATGAGAAAGTGTAAAGATCGACGAGAAAAACCTGACTACGAGATACAAATTTAGGGGCTCATAAAGGACTGTTTTTACAAAGAACCCAAGGAAATATAAGCAAATGTTTAAAGTCTAAACAGAGATGTTGAGACGATATGTTGCAAACCCCCAGAGAGATGAGAGCGCCATAAAACAAGAACCCAGAGAACAACTGTTGAAAAACGAGCAACCCGACTACAAATTAAGACGCCAAGACACTCAACATCCATCAATACCTGACGACATGACACCCTTGTAAGACACCAACAACAATGACAAGACGCATAAGTAATTAAAAGGGCAAAATTCGGGATAAAATGAAATGGGGTAAGTAAGGGGAGTAATGATAAACAAGAGAAAGCAACGGAACCAAATAGAGGAAGCCAACGGTAATAGAATAAAGCTCAACAGGTAACGAGTAAATAGTAGTAGATAAAATGACTCAAAATATAGTAAAGAGGTGAATGAATTTAGTTAATTAGTATTTAGATAAATTTAAAGGGTAATTTGATAATTTTAGATGGAACCAACAAAAATTATAGAAAGATTAAAAGGGATTCTAAACATCGAAAATGACAATCTTGAGGAACTAATTAATAAACAAAAGTTAATTAAACGAGCTAAAGAGGATATATCAACGATTTCAAACCTGTACTCCGATGAACATTGCATATTAATAAAATTGATCGATATTGATAAAGACGTAACAACTGAGAGAATATATGAAATTCTATCTATGAGATTAGAGATAACCAAATTTGGGAAAAGCTGGTACAAGTTAATGGAAAAAGTCAAAAACATTGAGGACGAGATTACAACAACAATGAAGGAGCAGACTAAGGCTTATTCGGAGTGTTATGCGTGCAAAACAGAGGAAGCACGAGTACTGGTGATACCTTGCGGACACCTGAGTTATTGTCATGGATGCGCACAAGAGTCGCACTGTATGTTATGTTAGCGAAAGATAAAGGAAAGACTAACGGTTTACTTTCCATGAATTGTTATGATGAAATGAAATAAATGTGTATTATCTATTACTTGAATCAGTATATAAAAGAAATAGGCAATGTTTGTAAATAATAAAACCACCTGACAACGATAAACAAAGGTAATAGACCGAAAACATAAAAGCCGAATTAGGGAAATAATCAAAACACATGCACAGAGACACAAAATATTGGACGGAAAAATTTCGACAACCGAGTTTTCCTAATGTATAATTCTTTTTGTTTTATTGATATTATATTTATTGATATTATAGTGAGATAGGACGAGGAAAAATGGTTAAACCCGAGCTATCTAATGATAGTACGCTCACCCAAGGGAAACCCTGATCAACCCTACTGAGAAAGGAACTGGTAGGCCAAGTCGCGTATGTCAGCAAGCAACCGGCGAGAGATTGATCACCTCTTTTGGGGAGCTTGCTGATGCGATTACCACAAATTTTGAAGGGGGGAGTGAAGAGATAGACCGAGAGGTGAGAGAAAGAGTGTACACGGAACAGAATTAATAGTTTTGACTAAAGGTACCTAGAGATGACTTCTTTTTTCCCTAGCTGGTGGTGAGGCACCAGAGGACAGCTACGGACTGTCGTGCTCAAGTTGTTATCAGCCAAGGGACTGATGACGCTGAGCCGTTTGATACAAAAACCCGGATCACACACCGAGTATCAAACGATTCTTTTTTTCGCTGGGAGGCACTCGATACAACAACCCGGATCCCACACCGAGTATCGGGGCCAAACGGTAGGTGAGATGTGAACTAACCGGTAAATGGTTCATACTCAAAATGTCCTACTAAAGCCAGATGAGAGCGGCTGAACGGAGCCGAGAAATCTGATGGAAGGAGCGGGCAGAGATTTGATAGTTTATTTCCCACTCCCACTTTTGAGCACTTCCTTTTCTTTTCACTATTCGGGAAATCAAGTAAACCGCTTTTGGAACCTGATTGAACGTCTAGGCATTTCCATACTTTTATATTCTTCGAGGTACACAACCCGGATCCCACACGAGTACGAGGGAATGTTTTTTTATTGCCCAGCGAGGAGTTTGGTACAATAACCCGGATCCCACACCGAGTACCAAATATCCGAATGGCGGTGAGTAAAGCGTAACCGAAGAATGCGCGGCCAAAAGACGCCATGGCTTGAGAGTCAGTGTGAGGCCTCAAACATACCCAAACACCTCAAGTCCAGATGAAATATAAGAATAATTAGAGGGCCGGATGATATAATCCAGATACTTGAGGCAATAGAGGCCGGTGTATAATCAGATTTACTTTGAGGCAATAGAGGCCGGGATGATTAATATCAGATACTTGAGGCATAGAGCGGCCGGAATGATTTATAATCAGTACTTGAGGCAATAGAAGGCCGGATGATTATAATCAGAACTTGAGGCCAATAGAGGCCCGGATGTTATAATCAGATACTTGAGGCAATAGAGGGCCGGGATGATTATGATCAGATTACTTAGAGGCAATAGAAGGCCGGATGATCATGCATCAGATACTAGGAGGCCATAGAGTTACCAGATAAGATATGATAGGAGTAAAGATGAAAAATGATTATGAATAGATATCAAGGTCACAGATGACCAATAAAGAGTAAAACGAAGGCTCGAAGAGCCAACGGAAATCATAGAGGGCATAGAGCGCCAGCGATTGAGGATTTTAAGTAAATAAATTTTGGGGCGACTAGGAAAAACAAATTAAGGATGAATGGAAAGGTATGAGTATGATGATTATTATATTATGATATAGATAATTGATACGACTATATAGATAACTGATAAGACTATATAGATAATTGTACGAGATTAATAGATAATTCTTTACGAGTATAAGATAATTAAAATGCGACTTAAATGATGGGGGGTTGAGTCAGATAAAGAAGACCACCACGATAAATGCGAACAAGGATGATAACATATATGTATGGTAAACGGAGGAGAAATTAGTATAGAGTATAGAATATTGGTGAGTGTTATTTATTTAGGAATCGATAGTTCAAGCAAAGCAATCCAAGTCAAGTGCAAAGCAAAAGCAAAGGAGAAAATATTTCAGAGCAAACGACAAAGCAAAGGATAACAAAGGAATTTGAATAAACGAGCCAGAAAAGATTTGGAATAAACGTCAGAGTATTTACAAGCAGATAGCAACCAGAAGTTTTCAAAGCAACAATAAGCAAGAGAAGAGAAACCAGTCAAGCAGAACGAATAACCGTAAACATTATAGATCAGCAACCGCACGAGAAGCAAAGTTCAAAGAGAATAGAGAAAATTTATTAAAAAGCGGAGGGAAAAGAAAAAAAGTTCGCAACAGTAGAAGTGTTTTAATACTAAAATGTATCAACTGTAACCGGAACCGGCACAATAGCGGATGACGATTTTGATTAAATACAGCGAAGAGAACGAATTAGTAATATCGAAAACCAGTTGACAACGATAGATCAGTTAAACGAAGAAGATCTGGACACAATCCAAACATGACGACTTTAATAAAACTCTTCAATTCCGGATGCAAATACAATGTTGAATAACAATAATGTGATGATAGGAGAAATTCAGAGAAAAGTTAGAGGAGAACCGTTTGACGTGCTCAACAAATTGATACGTATAAAAGGAATTCGAAAGTGTATTAAAAATATCTGTCACTGGACAGATCAGAAAGTAAAAGAGCGACTACCCTTGTATTGAAAGGGAGCGCACAAGATGTCATCGTGGAAAAGCAAGAGACGATACGAAATTGACACTGTGGACAGAGATTAAAAGAGCTTCTTATAAGATATTCAGGATAGAGAAAAGGGTGTAATAGGAAGATATTGGACTTCCTACATCGAAAACAAAGACAGATATTCAAATGCCAGTTACGCTTCTGCGAATTAAAGAAACTGTCGTTTAAAGAAGCCTTCGGAGAACATGATTTGCCCGAAGATTAAAATGTTATACGTCTTCATAGAGGAATCAAGAGGGAAGACATACGAGCCAACCGTTGGATGCTTTGGCACCAGAAACACTAGATAAAGCAGTAGCAATCGCAAACAGATGCGAGCCCATTCTAGGACTGGGATATCCAGTGCAGTCTTGGCACGGAACCAACAACATCAACAGTCAATGCCAACAATTCAAAACCAACATACCCAACCCAGCTATGAATCAATTCATTCAAGAGCACAGCAGATGTTCAAGGCCACCTAGCAACGAGAAATCCGGAGGGATAGAGGTAATAACCAAGTAATTGATAATAATAATTCAGGAAACAATCCAAACAAATGAAAAATGCTCCACATGCCAAAGAAAGGACATCGGCAGAGAATTGTTTCCGAAATTTACACTTGTCAAAAATGTGTGTAAGGACGAGGGGCATACTGAGAAAATTATGTAGACAACCTATATTAACAAAGCATAGTTACAATTGTGGACAACAAGGACATTCGCAAGGCAATGTAACATAAGAAGAGAACCAAACCAATCAAGATTAAATAACTCTATGGGAAAATCCACAAATTAAACGTGATGCAAGAGATTAGGCACATGCTGCGAGAACACTACAACGAATGCCTATGGAAATTAAAGGAGATGATGCCACAGATTGCCCACCAATTTTACAACAACAACGAATCAACGTAATGAGAGCAGACGAGGAGATTCAAGAGCTAAGAACTAGAGAATATCAAGAGCAACAACAAGCTGGAATCAAAGACTACAAAACAGAAAGAAGCTCAGGAAATCCAGCCAAAGATGGGAAAATTCGAAAGCAAAAACCCCGAAAGAATTAATATGCATGAGAATGGAAATTCCCAGAATGAACTCACACTGCGCGAAGCAGTGGTTGAGAACGAGGGGGAGGAAAATATGATAACCGATAACGAGAAAACATGAATTAAACTTACGATGGAGAAAAATAGAAGCCATCAAAGAATTTACAGAGGAGGAAAAACAAAGACGTCGGACAGTTTAAAGAAACGATTAATGGAGAAAACCGAATGAAGCGGAAACCAAAGAGACCTCAACGAGCCAGAAATGATATAACGGAGGAACAAAACAAGGAAACATTGGTGTACGAGATAGATGAACTCGAAAAAGAAATTATGATACAAAAGACAGAGATTACATTGAGAAAATAAAAAGGCAAGAGGAAGCTTTAGACAGCAGAGGATCAGTTTAAAAGAAAAAGAAGCAATCCTGAAACAAGAGAAAGCGGAACTAAGAAAGAAGGCACTAATATTAAAAATAGACGGAGCGTTAAACATTTAGAATAAGAGCAAGCCACTAGATCAATAAGAATAGAAGTGCTGGCAAGGAAGTGTTATCTCAAGAAAGGAGGAGCCAAAACTAGAACACCAAAAGATGAGCAAGAAGCAATCAACGTCACAGGGAAATGAAAAGTATATCAGAGCCAATAATAACGAAAAATCGGAATCCAGGAGGATACTGCTAAAAAATAGGAAACAAGAATCAGAAAGAAGAAGCCCACGTGGAGTATGAGCTCAAATCGAGAATAGAATAAAAGAAGATATGGTTCCAAAACAAAAGGCCAACAAAGATTAATGAAAGAGGAGCGAACAACTACATATCAATATTGTTGAGGACAAAATTACCAGACGATCAAACAGATGAGGATGAAAGCGAGATAAGCAGTCTGGGTGGAGAAATATGTCATCATGCGAGGGAATAAACCATTAAAGATGAATTCAAAATTGATTAGAGGAAATAGAAACGAACTGTGCCAAGAGAAGATTTGAAATCCGAATTATTAAAGAATAACGAGATTGTAGAGAAGTACGATCGAAATCAAATGTTCCTAACCTCAGGAGATACAACCGCATAAGCAGAATAATGAAATTTGATTGCGAAAGGATATCAACAAGATACGGTACATTCACGGCATCCATGGAAAAGATATGATAAAAAAGTACCAAGAGAATTTGAAAGAATTATGATAGAGAAGAGTATCAGTAATTATGATTTTTCCAGAGATACCAAGACAAAATAAATAGCAACAAGAGGCGAAAGCACACAAAACGAGTTGTATGATGGGTAGTGAAAAATGCTAGGACCCAGTTACAAAAATAAAACCCTTATATGTATCAAGGAAGGAAAAAAGCGAGACATACACCTCGCTGGATGCTCTAATTATGGCCAAAAGCGAATAAATGTAGGAACATTAAACAAAAATTGAAACGAGGGAAACGACAGCGGAAATTGGCAGAAATTCAAATTATATAACAAAAGAAATAAAACCTGATAGAAAAGAAGAGACAAAAAGATAATTGAGGCCAAAACCAGATTAGAATGAAGAACAAAGCGATGTAGACCAAGCTAGAAAATATATTAAACCGATTATGTCACTAACGGAGGACGATCTTCAATGAAAATGTTCGTAGAGCTGTACGAGATACAGATATTATGAGATTCGACAACGACGAGAACAGACGAGTTGGTAGCCAAATATTGGAGTAGCACCAAAGAGATATGAGAGTGGAGAATGAACCAATAAAGATAAGAATAAAGCTACCAAATGATGAAATAAAAGAAATATTGGTTAGATCCCGATTGTCAAATGCGACGAATTATACCGACGGATAATCGGAGAATTATACAAACCGATAATCGAAAGTAGCGATGATGGGCATGGTAGAAGACGTTGGCAATAATGTATCAACAAACGACAAATAAGCCAGCGAGAACGAAAACCCCGATATACGAATTAGGTTATGGGAAGCGGAACAAACCATTAATATCATAGCCATGGATGAACCAGAGAGAAAAAATACAACAAAAAGGAACAACAGATCCAAGAATTTTTTCAAGAGAAATGAAAAAAAATGGAATCAATACTAACCATCTACCAGTTATGGAACAAGATGCAAAGTGAGTACCAAAATTACACCTATAGATGATTCGCCGATGCGATCAACACCATTGGGGAAAAAGGTGTATGATGGAAAAAGACAAAGGAGTGGAAATGGAAAATGGAGGAGAACGGAACCAAAATTGGAGAAAATAATTACCAGGGGAAGCGCCAGAAGAGGCAGCCAATGAAACACCTTAAAGTTTTGAAGATGAGCCATTCATGAAAATTTACCAGAGGAAAATTTAAACGAAATGGCCCAATGCAACCAGAAGAAGACGAGGGAATATAAACGATTAGGCTCGACTAGCCCCATACACATGGAAGATTAAGGCGGATGGGCTGAAAAAGTAAAATTCGGCTGAAGAAGAGAAAATCATCGGTATCACAAGTCATCAATTCTATACAGAAATCGGAGGATACCGGATTGAAATTGAGAGTTGTACCCAAACGGAGATGGGGTAGAAAAGGGAAATATCTATCAGTGTATTTTCTATTAGCAAGAGGCAGATATGACGAAAGTTAGGAGTTGGGCCATTTAATCGGAAAAGTCACGATTTCAATCGCCAAAACGGAAAATGGGTAGAGAGCGACCACAGCAAAATTTGGGAGTAGACCAAGATCTATGATAAGCCAAAAAGCCAAATCCACCGAATAATGTCGCAGGAGGAGTACCACAATTTCTGTTAAAAAAAATATGTAACACCTCAATTTGTAAAAGATGCATTACGATATACATCACGATCGAAGTAGAAAACAGAACGAGAAATGAAATCGCAATTCAACAAGAACAAGCAAGACCGCGAATCAGTGTACTCGAGAAACTGAATCCAGCAATAAAAACTGCCCACAGATTATAGACGACCCGGTGGGAGGAAGGATTAACAAAGATTAACGGAAACGCAAAAATGTAGAGAATTAAAGCAGGCGATACTAAGAACCGGAGCAAGAATCAAAGACGAACTGCTAATCATATTTAGCAAAATTTGGATAATTTGTTTTGTAGCCAGGGTAGAGAATCTGCGAAATATAGTAAAGGAATAGAGGAGTATCGGAGGAATTATGACGTGGGTACCCAGAGCACAGAGCAATTTCCGAGAAATTATCCGAAAATGGGAAAACATTACCGATATGGGCAGCCGGAAACGATAGAGAAGTTAATGTTAAAATTATGACCGCCAGATTTCGAACAAATCGAAGAGAATTTTATATCACTGCCAAAGTGAAGTGAAGTAAAAAGAGAATACCGCTATGAACCGCCATTTCATTTACAATACCAAGGACGATCATTAGACGACGATCTCGATCGGAAGTTACGCTAAAGCAATTGGGACTTAATAAATGTATTAACAGTAGCAAAAGATCGCGGGTAGAGAACTCAGTAAAAGAGAAAATCAAAACGAAAATACGCCAATAGGGCGACAAGAAAGTCTAAACACGCCAGAGTTCCCACCTGCAGCAGATATGAGTAATCGTCATCACAACAGGAGACGAAGGATACTAAATGATCTAAATGATATTGATGGACGAGAAACAACCCGGAGAATACCGAATCAAGAGATTTGTTCATGACAGAAAACGAAGATGATTGACAACAGATGAACCAGACGAGCTAGTATGTGGTCAAAGACAGCAGTCGAAAATTATAGAGCCAGATACCAGAGGAAAATTAAAAAGAAAGAGAGAAGACGCCGAAGCTCGGACAGGAGACGAATGGATATTGGAAAATGAACGAGGAGCTACAACATCCAAAGAACAACAGCACGAACAAACCCAAACGAAAAGAAACAGGCACGGCCATCTGGAAAAAGAAATCCAAGAGGACGACCAAAAAGTGATAAACCAGCTCCAGAAAGGAAAACTAAAGAACAGATGCAGATTGGATTCAATTGACAACGAATTAACAAACTAGTTCAAGGTGACGAAGCATTACAAGGAAAACTGAAAAGGCCAAGAACAAAGGAGCAAAATGGATCAACAGACTAATAACTGATTGCCTGGATAAGCAATCCAGAACTAAAGAGAAATTTGAAACTCAATAATATCGGAGCAGAAGCGAAACAGCTTGCGACAGCAATAAAACCCAATAATAAATAAAATCAGGACAACCAAATACGGACCACAACAGAGATCCACAGATTACTGTTGTATAAATCACTTAACGAAAACGATCTGATGACCCAAATAGATATTTGGTAGGGAATGGCCTACCTGATGTATAATACGTAGTGATATACAGAAAGCGAAACTCCAGATACAACCCAAACGGATACGAATTTGCGTAACAGACATTATCAGGAAGGTAATCAACCATTCATCCTGACCCAGGCGAGGATGGCAAGCCTTTATAATTTGTTAAGTAAGATGACCAAACCGAGATGATCAAGCGAAGTTAAAAGAGTTTATTTAACGGAATTCGAGACGACCATTAATGCAAGCGATACCAAAAACAGCTAGAAAAGGATGATATGATAGATAATCACCACAATACTTATATGGATGATGTGCGTGAAAGGGTTAGAACCGTTTGTAGTATATGATTGTGACAACATAAAGATTGGTGATAAATACTCACTAAAAGAAACGGAAGAGTGCAAAGCTGCAAACCCCGGTAAACTACAGACAACGAACAGCAGTATCGTATAATGTATATCAAGAGTTTAGACTTTATAAAAACGAAATCAAGGAATGTTCAGTAACAAGGAAAATTGTAGCGATTTCATTGCGGACATACTCACACTCAAACATTATAAAGCGGAACGAACACAGTAGTATCAAGTAACGAGGAGCGAAGTGAAGAAGGATTACGACAGGACGTATCTCGAATAGCTGGAAAGATGATGTAGCAGCCGAAGAAGGAAAGATAAAAACTACCCGAGTATACGCTGCGGGAAGAATA